>VOMN01029622.1:0-31713 GCA_014899125.1 Orchestia grillus
TGAAAACGTAGCGGCCGCTACATGTAGCGCGCTACTGCCCACCTCTGCTTACTTGGACGTTGCTTGTATTAAAGTGACGTGAATTTCCACTTCGTACCAACATCAATTTCAGCAGTGTAAGTAGCTAGATAATAACGGTTCAGAATGAAGTGCCACTTATTTCACTGATTCAGTAATTTCAAAGAAGCCAACTTACGGAAGTGTGAAAGCACATTTTTCTGGGACGAGTAAAGTTAAAAACGTATCTTTCTGTGGTACATTATGAGCTCAGTCTAAGGTGTCGATTCTAGCTAAGCTGATTCTAAGTGTTCTTCCGTCATTGAGGATTATAGGTACGGTGGCAATTGAGTATGTTCAGTATTCATATTAAAAGTAAGGTGCTGGACTTAAGTGATAAACTAATGATAATGCACTTGCATTTTCCATTATTGCCCAAGCGAAACGATAAAACAAAATTATTACAACAGTTCTAGAAAAGCATTACATGAATTGCGTGTGATAGTTAAGACATGCCTATGGAATCGTATAATGTTATGAATCATGCCATCAACCTTGACTGCTGCGTGTCCCATTGTGCGATTATGACGACCTCGGATTTACGAGTTGTTTGAGGGTGTGCTTTATCGGCCTACCACAAGCAACGAGTCGTAGCTTTCCAGCTCTCGTTGAAGAGAGAGTAAAGGTAACAAGTTATACCTTTCTAGCTCACGTGAAAGAGGGAGTAAAGGTCGCTCTAAATCCGGCTGAGTTGAAAAAGGATGAAAACACGAACACCAAAATTTTTAAAGCAACATGTTTCTTAACGATATGATACTGCCGCGTTGTACTTAGTGGACGATGTAGGATTATATTCTCAAGTAACCTTACTGGGTTTGGTTAAAGCAGCTGTTTCATCGTTGAAAATTTCATGGCTTTTATCACGAGTTCATCACTGCGTAGAGTTTGAGATAGGAAATATAAAGGCTTCGTTCCTGATAATCCTGTTTTTTTTATCATATCAACAGTGCGGAGAGTACTATGTTAGAAGATAAAATTTTGTTCTGCATAGCCAAAATTTGATATATTGAAAACTGGAGTTCGTTCAAGAAGTCAAGAAACAGTCTGAGATGATGCTTCACGTGATGGGACACGCGTCTGTTATTCATTACGTTGAGTCGTGATGAGGCAATGAAAAGTTCAACGAGCATTATTCTCGTACATATGTTTTTGTATTTATATGTGATAAAGGTTTTATATTACATAAGCTTATCAGTGTTAAATTAAAAGTTTAGGATTTCAAATTGTGACGCCCTTGGTACGTTTGTGGAGGACTTTTATTTACTTCATTGGCTTCAAACACTTCAAATATGCAACATCATACATTTTACTAAAAATGGAAAGAGTGGATCTGTAAATAAGTGATTTTTATTTGGTTGTTATAAATGTTGCAATCTACGCTTCAGCTTTGAAACGAGATCCATTCTTCTCAGAATAAATTTGAGCAGCTGAAGCTCAAAATACAGAAACCGTTCGTCGAATTGGATTCGTTAGTCATTTTTCAGCGTTTTCAGCTTTTTCGGAATAAAAAATAATTTCCCTCAGATGGATGATCGATATGAAAGTCTTGTGTCGTAGGCAGCATTGTATGAAGTAACAGTGATTTATAACGTTAATTTATATCAGAAATCCAGGTGGCTTTGGGAAAAATTGTAAACATCGCGTAGGGAGGTACTTTTTTTGTCGCTTGAAAAATTTCCCAACACAATGGGGCTGTAGCGTAATTGATGGGGATTGTAACTGAATAGTGATTTGCGTCGGTCAGCGATCAAACACTCATACTGATGCATGAAATTGAGCCACCAGTGTTAAATGCAGCTCGATTGTGTTCGTGTGGGCTGGTTTCATAATGCCGGATTTTTCCTAATTACTACGCCATGTTGATCACAACTCAATACGGGTGCGTTATACCATAGTAAAGCTAATCTCACTTCAGGGATGTTAGTGTCTTTTCTGCATGTTTAAGGGGTTCTCATTTGCATTTATATACTTTCCAGGCATGAAATATACTATAATTGAATATTTCCACTGAAGTGCAGGTAATGTAACCTTAATTTAGACTGATGAGAGAAGAAAATTGAGCGAAGAACTGTTGTGATTTCAAACTAGAAGCCAGTAATAGTAATTCTTACCATATTTTGCTATTCCTCTACAGAAGCTAGAGCAGCGAGCAGTCTTAGAGTCAATCTGAACTTCCGTGTTCAGTAGCAGCACACTTGACTAAATTTCGGGCAGAGAAGGCTATATCTGACTAGTGTTCTCCAGTGTGGTAGGTGATTTAGAGTGCGTCTCTGCTCTCGGTCTCGGCACCCGGAAAATTGTAGGGGAAATCTAGCACAGCTTTCAATTAGATCAACAACAAAGTAAGTTCTTTTTTCTGTTTTAATCTCTACAAACTCTTAGACAGTGTGTGTGACACCTCAAAATTCAGAGTTTCTTGATATTAGGACGAAAAGAAATGAAAAGAGCCATTTTGTGATTTTGGACCTGTTGCGTCACGTGTATGACTCACGCAATGACGTCCGCGATGACGCCATACCAAAGCCGTATCCGTGATGCCGTATCCGTGATGCCGCAGCGTGACACGCTTGGCCCGTGGTCTGGATGAGGAGCATAGTATCAATTTAATCCCTTCTACCCGGAGTTTTTCCGTGAATGTCCTGCACACATTCGCACCAGCCGGGCTGAAACGATCCATGACAATGCATACTTGGTTTTTTCTATGGAAGTGAATATTTTGAATTTTCGAGGGTTTCTTAGTAATAACTATTAGTCGTTCTGTATTTCCTATTAGTATGCGCTACGCTATTTAGAATATTTTAGTTCCTTTATAACATTGGATCGGTTTCATAATGTAAAATTGCATCGTATGTACTATAACATTTTTCGTATTTGAATGGAAAAACTTCTCCGTGTAAACATTTTCCAAGTTCCATGATTTCTTAAAAAACACTACTCTGAAACCTCGTCCATACCTTAGTGCACACGCATAATTGTTTCTGTCAAGGAGGGATGGCGTGAGAAGCAACTCTATTGCATCTCAGAAGTTCTGATATGGAAAAAGACGAATGGTGGGAAACATTGCTAATCGGTGACCCGCACCAAGTGAGGCCTCCCAGCTGCCGCTTCTTAGAAGCCCTCAGCTATCGTGGCACCACTCACTGAACTCGTGTAAACGATAACAATAACGTACGAGAAATCTTATTTTGTATTTCATGGTGAAGTCCCTAATTTTTATCAATATTCTAGATTTATACACTGATTTTACATAGTGGCGGTAATGTGGACAGGGACCATGCCGTCAGCAGTCGAATGATATAGTAAATGGCTGTTGCGGCAATTTGGCTTATTCTTCTCAAGTTAAAAGATGAGATGTTACAGAACTGTAAAGGACTAAAAGAAGAGCTAATGAACTGCCGACTCTACTGAAATAGCGACATCTAGAGACCTCTTTTATCTGAAACGTTTTCCCGACTTTCTGCACGAGTCCCGAATGTATACTGCGGGCTTACTAGTTTTGGCATTGAGTCTACTAATTCGAAATGAAATTGAATTATATCACATTAACCATTTCCTCATTCCCTCAGCTGACACTTGCCTTGATCAAATGATGTTTCACTGCATTCTTATGCCATTTATTTTCATAAATTTGGGTAGGGTTTCCGGGTCAATGCATGCGAGTCTTGTACCGTATTTTTAAGATATGTATCTGCTATTCAAACTGACTCGAGGAAGAGCATTTATATCTTAATGTTGCGACAGAATTGCCTCACCCAGCCGAGCAATAACGGGCAGCCTATTTTCGTTTGAAGTGACCGTGAGAGCAGCGACGGGCGGCGATCGATACGTTGCGTTCATACGAGTGCGCTTCCTGCTGCTCTTGTTGCTGCTGCTACTCGTATAGCGTTGGCACTGTTGCTACGCTTGCTGCTATTGTTATTTCTGTTCCTGTGATTGCTGTTTTAGTTATTTTTATTTCCATAACCGTTGCTGTTTTTTGCTGTTGCTTATCGGGATTGTGATGGTACTACGTTTACAACATGTTCCAATGCGATTCTTTGGAAGGGAGGAATGATTCAGTTTTTTTTTATTATCTGGTGTTACTTTAATAAGACTTTAGTAGAATTGGGATGCGTATTTGTTCGTATGATACGGGAAAATAGAAATAATAAGCAACAGTAATATGTTGAATGGCACCACACAGAGTACGAAGTTGAAGCGTTAGTGGGTGCGGTGGTGAACAGATATCACATTCAACGTGAAAAAATGAATTTGACGGGAAAAAATATTCTGTAAGATATTAGGCAACTGCTATTATTGCGGTTTAAAGATAGTGTGCTAAATGTGTTGGAAGATGCAGTCAACATTAAACAGTTCATGCTAAACTGTGAGCTGAGAGGAAGAGGTGAATAAACTCAGCGGAGTGTTATTGAAGCTTTGGTATTTGATATTAAGCTATGACGATGGTTTTACGAGAATACCTGAGGCTTATGTAATTCTATTTGAACTCTGTTAGTGGAATCGGATCCCCAGGTATTTTGCATTGTCAAAGTATTTTCTTTTGAAGCGATCGTGGTAGCGTCAGGGGAACAGGGCCATAAAACACGAACTACCGTATGGCGTGCTTCCGAGTTGGTTGATAACAGAGCATCGGAGGTCACCTCAAGTTGGCTTGTTACTTCCGCGTGGGTCTGGCCTGCCCTGGCTGCGAGAGGGGACAGGCGCGGTCCTGTATGACTCCGTTGTTTATTTTACCGTGGTTCATTCTGGCACTCATCTACCGTGGCCATTTCAGTGAGGTATGACCAGATCGTGGGCTTACTTGATTCAGTGTTTCATATGATGCCATTATATCACATTAACCATTCCCTCAGCTGACACTTGCCTTGATCAAATGACGAGTGTTGTTCTCTACGTTATTCTTTCCTAATGGCCGATAAGCTGTGATGAAATGACTATTCTAGATTTAACTCGAGTTATTTGTTTTTTATATTTCACTATAGTTTTATTACGGGAAGGCAGTGCATTATTTAGCAACCATTAAATCGTCGTATAATTTCATGGACGCGCTCAACACCGATTAAAAACATGATGACGCGATCGCCGACTTCCGCTGTATTCTTTCTTTTGCGGAAACGCCACTAAAATTTTAGACGATAATCTTCAATAATTGTGTAATTGGATTTTTTTCCTGTGTAGTTGAGGCTCGCCGAACTGAAATAAAACTTAATTAGTAAAATAGAAACATTAATTAAAGGTCTCACTTTGTCTATCGATGTTCATTGATGTGTTGATGTATGAGATGTTTATTGCAATTGACTTGCTTATAGAAATATAAGACGATAATTTGAAGTTCAGAAACGTACTTCGAGTAAGTGAAAACTTCCAAACAAATCATAAATCTATAAAATCAAATCAAATCCCATGTCCCTTTATACCAACATGAGCTGACTTCTCGCGCACTTGATGCCACCTCCTGGCCGGTCGTCACTGGTACGGTATGCGAATATTGCGAGACGTAGGGAGGGTTGTTGCTGAAGTACATCCTCAGTGCGTGAAAAAATTCAACTTGTGAAACCATTTCATCAAAACATACGCGCATATCTCGTTCGGAACAATCGATGGATTAATGGATATGCATGTAAAATGCATGCATTCACCTCTTAAATTTTGAGCATTGTTTGCTTAGTTTACGAGTAGTTTAGAATAACTTTCGGAAAAAAATTCACTAAAATTGGATTCTGCAAAAGCTTTCTGACAACGTAATGGGAATAATTTTTCATCAATGCAGTAGTGAGTAAATGTCAGCAGGTTCTAAGTTCTAGTGTTCAGCTGTTAGCCATGGATTCGAGCACGTGTTCACTCGTAGTTGATCAGTTTACGAGTATAACCCACGTGTTGTTTTCTTGTACTGCGATTTGATGTTCGAAACTGTGTTATCGATCCTGATCAAAAAGATGTGTTATTTTATTGCACTGTTGATAAAATGTAACATTCAGCTTTCATTGTGATAATTAAAACTAAGTTGAACAGCAAATACTTGGCCTAACTACTTTTATCTTTTTCTGATTTTTTTGTGTGTATGAGTTGCTCCATGTTTGTGCAAAAACTTTGATGTTATATATCACTTTGAATAAAATATTGAGTTTTCTATGAAAAATTGAAGTATTTGAAATTGTGGAAATCATTGGATTGAGAGGACAGCGGGAATAGATGAAATGTGCCCGAAAGCGGATTCGTTTTTTGTAGGCAGCTCGAGTCACTAAAACGTTTCGTGTCAATCTTGAACTGCATAGAGATCGAATATTAAATATCTTCTGATTATTGCGCGTACGGTACACTTGAATTGAATATACCTCTTTTTACAGTACCAGCAAATAAACACAGCGTAATATATTTCACTCTCAAGGCTCGTGATAATTCTCATGAGGCGTTCGAGGGCATTAAAGGGCGAGCTAAACATCCTCAGAAAAAACTAGGAAGAAGAGGATGATGTGAGCGTGCCCTTGTGGGGGTTGCATGACGCGGAAGCTACCCGTCACAGCGAGTGTGGGACCGTCAGGCTCAGCCTGGATGTCTTTTGCCTCAATACTTGCGGAACGATCTTTTCGCTTATCTGATCTGAGTCGAAGAACTCTTTCCGAAATCAGTGTGAATGTGTTGTCGTTAAATTTTGATTGTGATGGAATTTACGTTTGCAATTGTACTAGTGGTTTCATACGTTAAAGTAATAATTTTTTTTTTCTAGTCCTTATTGTTACGCTAACAATTCAGTATAATTTACTAATTAGAGCGTCGAAATCGTTGGATTGCGCAACAAATACTCGTAGTTAGTGCCTAATTATGTAGTTGTTTCTTCACATTGATTAAATAAGAAGAGTATGTACGGGCAATAGCTAAGAATCTCTGCGTTCGTGCTCTAGAATGAACTTAATTCCTCTGAGAAAATCTGACACCACTTTTCTACTTTGGAGAGCAATTGTTCAGTTGGAGCGAAGTTACGTCGCGTTGCCTATTTCTGGCTTTGCGTGTTCGCTGATTTGCATCTGTCGGACGTTTTCTATTTAGCTGTCGATTTTGGGGAATGCCTTCGTTCCAAATTTTCCCACCATTGCCCTGAACATCGCGCTACAATGGGCTCTGCTATGCGATGCAGTGTTTGCAGAATATCTACGATTGTTCAGTTGTACTCTATCCTTGGCACTACTGGGGCAGGTTCTTATCATAATTGTCTTTCTATCTAAAGGGCGATTGTTATCGGGCGATATGTTCCCTACGACGAGACGAAATTTTATGGCAGTATGCACTGCGCTCATCAATTTATCTGTATTTTTAGATATTTTACTATTATAGCATACAGTACGAATGGAATTTTTACATCAAATGCAAGCGAAGTGCGATATCAGGAAAAATATGAAAATGCATTTAATTATTAGTTTTCCAGGTTTTATTAATGAAATTTCAAAAATTGAAATCTACAGTCCTGTCTGTTATTGCCCGAATGAACATAATTTTTCAAAAACACTTGGATATAACTGGATAAGAAACCTATCACGTAGAAATTTTATACCTACAGTAGAAGCATAAAATGACGCTGTATTGGGGTAAATAGAAGTTGATATTTAAGCAGCTAAGGAATTCTAGTGAAGTCGGAAACCATAGTCTGAAGTTGGGGTTCTGACAGAATTTTGACACTTAGGAAGCAAATTTAAACAATGCATTTCATGCAAAATATCGAGTACAAACGCACAAAGGACGGTACAGTTGGCAACATTGCCGTATGCTTGCCCGGTGGCGGGTCGACTAGGTGGGTCGTCGAAGTGTTGGCACCACCTAGAGACGGTTAACTGCAACCAATCGCGTCGCACGGCAGAGCTGGCCTCCAATGCCCGCTCTTAGCGGCATTCTCAGTGGTGCCGCGACCGTCGTGTGGTTGTGCATGGTGTATTCTTCATTCCGCGAGTTTGTGAAGTATTTATTTGAAAAGAATTCTTCATAATGGTGTGGGGGGTGTTAAAAATATGTATCTATTATATTGACACTAAAAAATTAATTTCAGCTACTTTGGTTCGTTTGTAACAATAACCGTGAACATCTCCGCGTAACGAATTTTGTTTTACTCTCCCCGGGTTTGAAATAATTGAGGAATCGTCTGATTTCATTTTATCTACGATATAAAGTGCCATTAACGCGTATATTTTGTGCACGTTACAAGTCTTGTGTATTCCAGCATTGCCTCAATTTTGCTTGCGAGGGAAAATGAGTTTTTGAAGAGGAGGACGACTCAGGAATGACAAAATTGTATTTTTCAGTGCACTGTGACGAATCCGAACACCTAGCAGTGAATTGTTTCCCATACCTTTAACGGCAATCTCCATTGGCTCCGCCATTGATGTAGCCGCTCCTAGTTGTATACCTGCTTCCGACTTCGTGAAATTACGAGTAGTATTTCTTGCAGAGGGGCGAAGAGGAATTTTGTGTTAGAAAAGTCGTTTATGACAGGCACTAAACGATAAAGTTCTATGTTAGTGCATGCAAGTGAGGAATTTGAAATGGTGGTAGTCTCGAGTGTGCCGCCATCTCGGATTGGAGTAGCATTACGTCAGTGTCTATTATAATAGAGCGTCTTTTACCGGTTAGAACCCCTTCGTTCGTTTGTGGTGTTCTATTAAACTTGCTTTGCTATTTTTCAATGTTCGTTTTAAAAATGCCATACTCTAAACGACTCGTTTTAAAAAATAGATGATAGTTTTTCAGAAGTTAGGTTGAAAAATAGACCTCACCCACGCAGAGAAAAAGCTTCTGCTATGCTTTAAGACTTAAAAGGCACAGTACTAGTGTACGGTCAAATGTGTCGAGATCGATTTAAACATGTTAATGTAATAACGTATGAATGCTGTAAAGTATATATGACCGGTGCATATTTGCCATACCAGATGGTACATATCGTCAAATTTCTCTGTTTGCACTTGAATATTGACGAAGTAATTTGTTGGGTAAATATTACCCACGACCATGGTGAAGATTTCACCCCTTAAGTTAAATTTATGAAGAAAACTTTTATACGGCCTTGAACCGAAAAACTTCAACTTTTTAAATTGTCTGGAGTCAACGATAGATTTTTCGCTAACATTGTATGACTTATTCTGAAAGTATTGATTTATCCTCGGGAAAGAGAAAATTTTATACTCTCAAACTTCCCTTTATTGAAAGGTTTGCAGGTTGCGTCGTCAAATGAAAAGCCAAACTTACGATGAACGAGCGCCCGCCGTAATTTCCGTTTTTCATACTTTTAATCTATAATGAAGTTCTGTGTCTGTTGCGGAAAGTATATTACTGTGTTATTATTATTATTACTGCTGGATGCAGTGTAGTCACCTCCAACGAGCTTATCTGTTCATGCTTAGTTATTTGTTATTGCAATTTGAAGGGTTGAAATAAAAGGAATAAAATTCACTGGAACCTTATATAGAGCTCGGCAATTATAAACAAAAAATCATATTTTCCAGCATGATATCATGGATGATTCACGCCTGTAGTTTCTGTTTGATATGTTAGTCCCTCATACGATTTTAAACATCAGCAGCTATAAAATTGGTATGCATACATTGCTTTCGTTTACTTCAAGAGATAACTTCACTTGCTTGCCCTTAGAAAGTTGACAAATGCACAATTTTATCATTCTGTGAAATTGTNTTGTGCCTAAGATGCGACTTTAATTTGAGCTAGGTTACGATAAGTTTTAAGCCTCTTATTTTTGTACTTCGGGTACGCCATTCGGTCGTTCATCATGGTAGAAATTTTCACTGGTGGGATAATTTCTAACTGATCGAAACTTCTTTGCTACCTAGTACGTTTTCTCAATATACTATCTGATTTTGTTGGCATCGTTGCTGACAGTAAACTTGAGAACTTTTACGGTATGACACGACTTCCTATTGAGCCCTTGTATGTAGTTTAAAAAATGCTGCTGAGGTATGTATTTTATAAGTGATGTTTTCGATTTAGTATTTCAAATTAAATTCAGCAATTCGATTAATACCTCCATTTTTGAATTAGGAGGTATCCTACTTAGGTTATTATTTGTATATGTTGCTAAAAATAAACAGTTGCATTATTAAATATTTTATGTTTCGGTTCTCTGCAGATTTTTCAGGCTCAATTGACTCAAGTTAGTAATGAAAACAAATGAAAATAAATTCTTTTCATCTTACTTCCAACTTAAAGAGTTCGGCTTTAAGTATGTATTTTTGGGTGGACCAACAACTGAATGATTTACGTGGACCAGAGAATTTTCAAGATTGAACTATGAATCTTTACAGAAACAGTGTCTAATTTTAATGTTAGTTGAAGTTTTTATTCAAAGATCTACTAATGTTTCGTGGTGAAAGTCCTGAAACTTCCTCATTTGCCACTACTAAGAAATGTTTGCCTCCACATGGTTTGTTCACGAGGCATTGTCTTTTATGCGTTAACTTCGCCTGCTGCTTCAGTAATTACTCTCATTTGTTTGACTCCATTTTTCTTTTGTATTCATCCAAGCTTCGTATGGCCTCTTTTTCTCGCGACTAACAATGGTTACAACTTATGTTTTCCGCGTGATTTTGATTGGGTGATTTTTCATTTATATTTAGTTCATCGCCTGGTTAAAGTTTGAGAAGTAATATGACTACCTCAGGCACAGCATGGCTTGTGACGGAGGCGCTGAAGGAAAGCCAAGGGGAGCTCAGTATCGCTCTCTTCGTAGCCTTCCTCTTGGCGTCTCTTATATGTTACAGTGCTACCAACGAAAAGAATTTCTCGAGTCGAAAGAAATGTAAAAACTCTCATCGTTTTTCGAACGGACCTGCGTACAGTTCATCCCATTCTGCAGGCCACCAGTCTTCATTGAAACGACCTGTGTACTCGCATACACATCACTTCACTTGTCCTAACAGCTGCGTGCCCCCATTTACTGCACGCCCATACCGTGAATTGGATATCGGCAGAAAGAATCGACCTTTGAAAGAATCAGCTGAAGTTCACATAAACAGCTTGAGTGACGAGTCTCCGCTTTCTACATCGGACGTTACAAATGAATTCGTACCATACAAGTATGCCCGTTTCGACAATTGTGCCGATGTTGTAGAAAGGATGAATTTGGAAAAACTTCCGCAAGAAACTTATACCATTGTAGATACCAACAGTGTAAATTTAAGAAATACTCGTAACAATTTTCAAAGACAAACGCAACTGCAAGGGGGCAGCAGTGCAGGACCCCCGTCCTTGTCCCCAACTAACGAACGCCGATGTTGCGGCGAGAGCGTCGTGCTCGACGACGGCCGTGCTGCTTCTTCCGCACCCCATTCGTCATACCCGTGTCTCTGCTCGGCAAAACATTCACATTTATGGTCTCATTGCTACTACGTTAGTATCTACGTCATTGTTGGTTGTGAAATGGTTTCACGCCTTTGTTATAGTGCGAGCGATCATTATTGTGGAATTGATCATGTTTACGAACCTGGTCTATTTTTCAGTCTGTTGTGTTACTATTTTCGGAGATTGCAATAGAACTATTAGTGTATTGCGTTTCGACGGCGAGGTGCTATACAGCGTCAGTGGTTTAAGGATTCAGTCAAGGTTGTTACCATTCATTTACTTGAACTTTCGTATACTGAAAAAAATGTATGCCATGCCAGTTTTGAGACTTCATGATTTTCAGAATTAAGGCTGGAGGAAAACAATGAGTTGTGCAATATTCGTTTCCTGCTTTTTGCAGTTTAAATTTCTTTGATGCTGGGTTAATTTTAAGTTATTTCTTCTCTTTATCAGGGTTATCCTACAGGTAACTTAAGCCTATGTTTTCTAAGGGCGGGAAGTACGAGAAGGATAAAGCGTAATATTTCTTACATTTTCTGAAGTGAATTCTTTATATCCTGCTACTTTTCTGTATTTTCGGTTGCATGAATCATTTACTACGTCCTTTCTTTGTGAAAATATTCGTAACGTATGTATTTTGCATTTTCAGGACGAAGATTCTCCAACAGTGGTCCGTAAATCAAGTGGAGGCTTCAGCGAAACTAGTGGTCTCGTTGGCCTCAGAAACATCGGCAACACTGTGAGTTTTGCGATCTTGCTCATTTAATATACCCATAGAAATGAGGGTGACCATACCTCTCTTTTTGCGTGCCAGATGTCATTCACTCAGTTCCCTAATTCACATAAATTGGAGAACACTGATGAAACCAATTAAAAAAGTGGACATGATATACTATTTTGACTCTCAATACAGATTTACTGCTAGCCTGATTGACAACGCTAGCTACTTGCCAAATTGTCCGAAACGAACGACGCTAGTTGTAGAAAACTTTACTGGAGTTAACGCTACTGTCAGCTTGACTTTTTTCAATTTTCTACTTGTCTTTCACCACAATCTTGAGGGCGCCAGGGAACCCGTGCCGTTCTTTTTTCATGCCATTGCCTTCGATACTCCGAGTCGACTTCATTATTCAATTTTCGTCTCGTTGAAGTGCTTTCTCCTAATCTTTAAATATTATTTGAACAGATTCGATATGTCAACTGTGAACCGTTCTATTATGAAAATAATAATAAATTAAATTACTTCTCAGCAATTGGTTCAACTACTCAAATAAGATGTTTATCAAATACCATTTTTTAGTACTTATTTACATTATTTTAAATTATCGCACATTTATGTACGTATAGAAAATTATGTATTTTTGATACTAAAGTGTAATAAAACTATTAAAGTTTACAGCTTTTAATTTCTAATTACTTGACTTGCTTTTCACGGACCCAAATTTCAAGCTTGTTGTAGTATATTGATGTAACAGAAACTCGTGTATCAATAATGCACTCTCAATTCTCATGGGTGTCAAGTATGAATTACTAGATGTAGCATACTGAACATTGCTCATAATACATGTGTCAACTGTTTATCATTGTGGCCACTTTGTACTTGATGCATATTTTATACAGCCTACAGCAGTCCTGGCTTTGGCTTAGATTGTTTTACTTCATTCACTACTTCAACTACCGTTAGGCACAGCCTGCCAAGATGCTGAGCTCTCTTCCACGTTCAGATTCAATCTTTGAATTTTTTTCGCCATAACCTAATAAGTATGATTTCAAAATGCTCACGGCTCTTATAATTCCCGCTACGTGTGGTGGCAGTGTTCGAGGCTCTGTAACTACTCATTACTTGTTCTGCAAGGGTCAGTTCTGTTCTACAATGCAATATTCGTTTTGCAGTGCTTCCTGAACAGCGTGGTGCAGTGCCTGAGCAACACGCGATGTTTACTGGAGTACCTGGTGAAGGAGGAATATTCTAGTGACATCAACACTTCCCTCTCGACTATGAGAGGTGACCTCATAAAAGGTGCGGTACATTCCCTCACTAAAGAGGAAAATGAGAACGTGTCCTGACTTCATTTAGGAGGATGTGGTTGTACGGTTGCAGTCGTGTGTGATTATGTGTATTGAGGCATAACTTGAAAGAATCTAATAGTCATACTGAGGTTATAGGTTTTTGCGGTCAGTACCTATCTTACTTCACCATTTAATGAAATCATTCATGGGCAAATGAATTATGAATTACAAAGGTATTCATTTATGTGAAATGACTGCTTATGAAATAGGATAATGTTTATGAAGTCGTTGACAGTTCTTTGCCCAGCCTTCCAAGCGTTTGTGGTTCTAGGGGTGAATGCTCTTCGTCCGTTGTAGATACAACAGATTTGATGCGTTTCTTCTTAAATGATGTGCATGGTGTGGTGCCGGTACCGGTATTATAATGGATTTTGGTGTTATGGGTAGTAATAACTATCCGTGCTACTGATGTTGTGATTGCGTATTCGTTGTAAAACTATGTTCTGGTGTGATAGAGCTACCTATGTTATGCATTTGGTGTGTTGTATGGAGAGTTGCTGTATCATTGTGCGAAGACTTTTTTGATTTTTCAAGTGCACGCAATATTAGACGGAATCCTGTGCTTACTGTTTTTTGGATTTACACTAGTTTCGTCCTCCGTGCACTGGGAGTAACTAATTTTATGTAATTCATTATAAGAATTGAGGATGACAAAATTCAGCCGCGCAACTCGTATGTTGCATCCACGCGCAAGAACGATGGAACTGTTATATCTCTGTTGCAAGCGATTCGAATATACTCTTAGGTACATACACTGAATGTATGTTTCAAGTGAACCATATTCAATCAATGATGTGATAAGTACATGTTAAGTTGTCAGGAAGGTCTGAGCATTTTTTGTTTGCAAAACGAAATGAAATGCACTTTTGGAGACGTTCAAGTCTTCTACAAGTTTTAAATTTTAATAATAAGTCTTCCTTACATTTTGCTTTGAAAACATCCGGTTTTGAAGGCAGAATAGGAGTATAACCATTCGGTAATACCATTCTACAGTGGTTATTCCCGAAGATAATGTTTATAGTTTAAATTTTGTGCACCACTGTCAATTAGTTGATTTATTATAGCATCTACACCGATTGCAGAAAAAAGTTTTTGCCTAACTTCAAGTTGCAGCGTTTTTTCTCTTTTTAAAGTAAAAACATTAAAACTCGACTATGAAATTTTTCGTTCTTCATTGTTATAGTCAGTAAAGGGTATCTAAAATGAAAGATCGATAAAATGAATCATCAACAAATAATATTTAAGTTCAAATGTTAAATCCTTATTTTTAATTTAATTAGACGCAATGTTGGTTTGGTGACGTGATAAAGAGATACTCTAATTTGCTCTGTACTTTCCGAACAATCTAATGTAATATCTGATCTTTTTCGTATTGAGCTTTTGTGTAGGAGTAGTTTCATTCAAGAATAAACATTTGGTGCAAAGGTGCCATGAGCCCGAGGCTTGTACGTTTATGTAGTAACTTATGATAAATTATTGTGAACTTGGAACCCTCTCATAGACCTTTCTTGTTACAGCCTTCGGTAACTTGATCAGCGATATGTGGACTGAAGGTGACAGCAACAGGGCTCTCAATACCGGCCCCTTCAAGACACAGTTACAGAAATTTGCCCCGACTTTCACAGGTTTGTAACGTGCCAGGAATCTGTTCTACCACGGGTGTGGTCAGTGTGGTGACAAAAATAGTCTGTTGCAAGAGCTGATAAGTCACGGCAATATATTGTTTTAGTAGGTAACTGATAATATTAGTTAACTTTTGGGTAACGATTATGGATAACTAGTAATGAAATTATTGCAGGAGTCAACCCTAAGCGATACATTTGATCCCTGGAGGTGACTGGTGATGAGAACACAAAACAAGTGCATTTTCTAAGCAGTGGTATTAGGAACGAAAGTATCCTAATTCTGTAATATCTGTACGAGTCGTTGCGGACTAAGGTGTTGATAGATTTGACGATGGCTAAATTTTGTGTATTAAAAAGTAACATACACAGAAAAATAATGTAAACCCATCTAATTACATTGAGGCAATCAGGAGTAAAAGAAAGACGCTTCAACACCATCCTTTCTCGAAAGATAGTCAGGGATTTGTTTGGATGGAGTGAGAGCAGTAGGAGGTGACATAGACTCAAGATGTTGGTAATATGCAGGGGTTTGTTTAATGATCCTGTTTGTAGCTGGCGTTTTCCAAAACTAATGGTACTTGTTTGATTTATAGTAGCTGTAATAGCCTCACTAACGCACATCTTCCCTCATTTATAAATAGTTCAGCATTCGAACTCAAAACACGTATACAAATATGCATATTTATTTCTGAGATGAACACATGAACATGTCTGGAAATGTCAGAATCTGTTTCATTTCACCAACGGCTGCTTGATCTCCTTCGCTTGTTCGACCACCCCGATTTCGATTGCTGGCTCATTACGCTTGCGATGTGATTTTGTGTATCTTGACAATAATCAGGAGCAGGACACTTTCGGCGAGCACCCTAAATCAGAGCATACTCCCATTTTTGTCTCTATGTGCTCCTTGCATACGCCTTCACGTCCGCCATTTGGTTCCATCACTCTAAAGAGATCTAAAGCGGCGGCACCCCAGTGTGTGAAGGCCCAAACATCTCAGGTTTCCAAGGGTCTCCGAAAAATCGGAAAAAGGAATTTTTTGTTGTCTTGAATTATTAACATTTGACGTAAAATTTTTACCGATTACTAGAAACTGCGCGACACATTGGGTTTGAAATCTCTGTAAATTCAAATTGGAGTTGAATTTTCGCTCCGGGGGGTCAATTAACGTAGTTTCCTTTTTCTGGTAAAATTACTGAAGATGAAACCTCTTATATTTGTCGCTTAATAATCAGTCTTTTATCGGACACATTTGCTACGTCATGCTCAAATGTCGGTGCTGTGGAATTTATCAACTGTTCGTTTATCAATGTTTTCGATTTTTCTTATCATTGATAAAGAAATTCCTCTCGAGTCTATAAACAGTGACAATCTTCATGCGTGTGTTATCACGGTGCAGCGTTGGTAACTGCGAGTGCAGTTACATTTATGTCCATAATCTTTACTGTTTTAAACTTAGTAATGAGCTCACTCTATTTATTGTAGACAAATTCGGGTACTCGAGAAAAAATTTAGCACTATTTTTAGTGTTAATAAGAGAAAAGATACACAGAAGGCTTTCCGACACTGAAAGTGCACTACCTATAATTCGGCATGCCTTCTTTCGTCTTGAATGAAAAATATCCTTTTCTTGGTGAGTAGAGTTGGAACATACCTGATCAATATTAGAGGATATCTAACGGTTATGATGCTTGTACGGTTTTTGGAGTTTTCATTTTTCTCTTTTTGAGAAAGCGATGTGGATGTAAATTTTTAGAATATTTTTATTCAACTAGACAAGAATAAAATCGAATTGAAATATCAGTTTTCTAACTTAACGCAATAATTCTTACGGAAACATTTAACAGCATTAGGTTATTACTTCTCATATGGCGTTCTTAATATGATGAAAAATAATTCTAGAACTACATCGTAAACTCGTGCTTAATAACACTGGTGTCAAATCCTCGCGTGGCAAATACTGGCTAAAATCAGGAAATGCCAGTTCACGTGCAAAAAATTATGTGATTACGATTAGTACCGTATCAGTAACTTTTATAGGCAGTTAGATATATTGATACCGTCCGACGTTCTTCTATATATCTTTTCTTTTTCTGGGGTTTCAATGTCTTCACTCGTCTAAGTCGTATACGAGGTTCCTGCGCACTTTATAATTTTCCTCAGCATCACTTTGGAATGCTAATGCTACAAAATGCAAAGCACCTTCAATAGGCGTCAGTAATATTGGAATGTACCTAATTTATTTTAATTCCTTCAGTGACCTTATATGTTAAAACCATCGTATCTAATTGTATCTATAAAATATTAGAAGCGTCTCAATGGGTGCGTAAATTTAAACGAGTAATCGCAGAATATTGTGAAATTTCTTGACCTGGAAGCATCATTGAACTGTTAAATGCTTACTTGTGCGTACTGTATTATGACAGTTTCCCACATCTTGCTCTGAACTAGATATTGAACCTTCTGTGTGTAGCGCAGTCGTTCCCAAACTTTTTCAGTTCGGTACCGAATTCAACATACAACATTAAGCATGTCACCCCTTTCACCAAATGTTGTCAACATACAGATACAACATACAAACGTGGTACTCGTGCGTGTGTGCTTAAGAGAGGTGCCTGATGATGCATGTCCACATTACAGGCTACCAACAGCATGACGCGCAAGAGTTCTTGCGGAAGCTTCTAGAGGGTCTCCACGAAGACGTCAACAGAGTGACTGTCAGACCCAGACCCATACACACGGACATCGATGATGATCTCAGGTGCGGCTGATAGTGACCAGAATTAGATTGATTCTATTCAGCATATGCAGATTCCACGTTTATTTATGGGTTATTGCAGGTGCTGAAGCAAACACGACCTTCTAATATAATGTGATGAATTTTTCGATAATCGAACCCGTCATGGTTCATAGACTAGGCACTAGGGTTAGGTTTGTTCATCGTATGCTAGATGGACACCGTTAGGTCATCTCAGCTATACATAGGTAGGCCTTTGGGTCTGTAGTGCCCATTTTACTTCTTTCAATTTTCACATCGGCTTCAGTATCTCTTCTTTTTGTTTTCTTCCTTTTCATTCACAACTTGATATTTCTATGAACAGGGAATCCGGTGTAAGAAAAAACCTGTGCTTAGATCCCCGGTTTTCTAAAGTCTATACTGAATGGTCCCTACACTTCCGGTGCGACATGGTCTGAGTCACTGATGGGCTGCAATCTTGTCAACCATCACCACTACTACTAATACTTCGTCTATCACGAGGAGATATGTGGTATCGAAAGAACAATTGTCATTTGAAGATTTGAAGAGTGTTACTTGAAGTACAGTCTGTCTCTGATTTTATTTGAAAAGTTTGTTAATTCTTCCTATTTAGGGCCGATGATGCAATGAAGTTTGCCCTTAATGGAAAGGCAAATGCTCTCGAGTAAACAAACCTACGTTTTTGTGCAACCGTAACATTGCAGTTTAGTACAGCTATATGGCAGAGGATGCGCTGTACTTTCAATTTTATTTTTTTTATATATATTTTATTCTACAAATTTTAGATTACTACTAAGGTCGCGGTTCTAAGTTGAGCGCTGTTGTCATTTATCTTCGCTCTTATAGCCGACGCAGAATGTTCTGAAACTTTTATTATTAACTTTTCATTTCTAAGACACTGAAATAGGTTTCTTGGCTACTTAAGTTAATCTGTGTGTGATGCTATTTTACTGAGATTGTTTTTTTTTTCAGCGACGACCAGAAAGCAATGGAGTCTTGGAAACGTTACCTCCGTTTCGACGACAGTAAAATCGTCAACATGTTCGTAGGACAACTCAAGTCGAGCCTTCAGTGTTCGTATTGTTCCCACACGTCTGTCACGTTCGATCCCTTTTGGGACTTGTCCCTGCCCATACCCAGCAAGTCTGGCAACGTCCGGCTCAACCAGTGTCTCGACCTCTTTACCAAAGAGGAGGTCATGGACGGCGACGAGCGGCCCGTGAGTTCCAGTTTTTCTTCAGTAGTTTCTGCGGCTACGTTCTGAGTTTGGTTAAAAAAGTGTACAATGTGATACTTTTTCAAAATCTTTAGTATTGTCCTTGGGTGATTCAAGTATCTAAAGTTGTGGTGCACCGTGCTAGACACGTTGAAAGTGGTTTTCCAAAAACTTTTTTCGACAAAAACCTATGCTAGTAAATACAAATCGTTAATTGATTATCAGTCCAACTTCGCTCATTCTGTACACACTAGACGTAAAACTGCGCTGAGGTGGATTGTGGTTCTTCCCTCACTGGATCTTGGCACTTAGCACTTTTTGTACGCAAAACTTGAGCTCCACTTGAAGGTGTACGCTGATGTAGTCTTGATTGGCATTGACTTGAAGGTGTCTTGATTGGCATTGCTCAATATTATCAGTGGCCTTTCACAGTCAAGCTAGCTTAGTTGTTGCGCGTGTCTTCTTTGGGTTAGTTGCCGACACATTGTTTTATTTTTTATATTCTGTATCAGTCATACGTACTGTTTGTATGTTGGTCAATCGACCTCTTGCACAAGCTTTTCATCGCTTCGAGATTCTTAGGTCAGGGTTATAGAAGGCTGAACTTGACGCTCTTTATTGTAACCTAAGGTAAATTAATGCTCTGTTTTCCTACGGTTACCGCACTGAATGAACGGAAAAGACTATAGGATGTCATGCGTAATAATACTGGAGATAATCTTGGACCGTTCTGTCTGTTTAGAAGATAGAACATTGTAGAATTTTTCTAAAACGCGTTCTCTATCGTATTGTTTCACCAATGTTTAGTTGATGTTTATCACGATAGTGCAACAAAAGCTTATTTTTAATTGGGTCGTGAGCTTGGTGTGTTTTCTTTGACAGTATTGAAGTATTCCACAAAGGTATTAAAAATTCGTGTTTCATTCTTATCTTCTTTCATCCCGCCAGACGTGTTCAAAATGCAAAGAGCGCAGAAAAATGACCAAGTCCTTCAGCATACAGAAGTTTCCGAAAGTTTTAGTGCTTCACCTGAAGCGCTTCAGTCCCACCGAGAGATGGAGAGGCAAACTCTCCTGCACCGTCGAATTCCCAGTTGAAGGCCTCGACCTCTCACGGTGCGTTGCAGTAACGGTCTCGACAAATTCTGAAAGAGTATTAGAAATGGTGGAAAGTAAGCAAGATTAGGAAGCCTAGTTTTATCTTGAGCCAGATTGTACATTCTTCGTTGCTTAAAGTGATTCGGTAATAGATCCTTTGATAATTTAACCGTCGCTAATTCAAAAATTAAATGATTAAAATTGTTTTAATATTTGATGCATTCTTCTACAATTAATTTTTTTCACAAAACAAATGAGTTGACATTAATAAGCGGATCAAGTGGTTTTACTCAGCCCACTCAAATCATGTGAACAGCAAGGTTTTGTTGCAGTTCGTGTCGGCGTTCTCAGCAGCTTGCCAGAAATATACGCGCGAAACGTTTTGACTTAATTTACTGTTAGATGAAGTGCTTAACTCTGTACACCTGTGAGTAGTTTTTAATGCTTCTAATCTATTTCACCAAGTCTGGTAAATTTGAGCCCATTCTATCCAACGGTTCCGCTACTTAGTGTTAAGCTTATGAACCTGTTACAAAATGTCTACTTGATCATTTCTTTGAACGTGTTACTCAACTTAAATTGTGACATCCACTTTTTTATGAATAATTCTTGCATTTACCATAGTTGGAATTGAGCGATCATGACTATACTATTACGTGGTTTCTGTGCTAGGCTTCAGGCGTAGCTTTCACCCGATCTCTGAATGTTTTATTTTTTCAGATACGCATCAAGTTCACGATCATCGAGTTCGTATAATTTAATCGGCGTCGCGAATCACAGTGGCACTACATACTCAGGTCACTACACGGCCTTCTGCAGACACCCGTACTCCATGCAATGGCACGAGTACAACGACAGCAGGTAAATAACTCTAAAACAGTCTGTGACTGACGAATTCTTTACTGGCATAGTCAATGATTCGATGGTGTCTCATAAAATTGTGGGCCTCGCTTCTAAATATCAATACGTTGAATAAAAAGATACTCTATTTAAATTCACTTGGCGTCGTTAAATGTGGAAAATAATTATCGTGGTGCAGGATGCAACCATTATCTTAGAACAGCATAAAACTGGTATATGTTTGAGGGATCCTCAAAACAGAATAAAGAAATATCTGGAGAAATGAAAATAATTTTGTTCCTAGTTATTCCTAACATTCGAAGTTTTAACTCGTGCTAAAAATACAAAGGATGGGAACGATAAAAAATCATTTAAAACCGTTAGCTTACGTATCATTTTCCGTGTTGCTGGTAATTTTTATCGCTCGTTCTGTAATGACTTTATCGAATTTTCACAGCCTTTATGTAGTGATGCACAGTTTGAATATAAGGTGATCCTTAAAGAGAAGTAATCGCGAGGTGTAAAATGAAGGGCTCCTTGAAACTATTCAGCTTGGTAGCTTACGGCAACTAACTTATAGTTTGAAAGTAATATCTCGCCATACCTTGTCGAAGGAAGGGAGCAAAGTTGTGTATCTTGTGATTCTGTTAAAATTGCATCCATTTCGTAGATGAAGTTCAGTTACCATTATTTCTTGAGAATACGAGAACCAGCCTAAGTGAGGTAAAATCGGTTTATTATTGAGTTATTGATCGGAATTGAGCTGTACAATAACGTGTTGTTGAGATAGTCTTTTGAAGCACCGTTCTGAAAACTAAATATGAGAAATGAATTTGGAAGATCGACCTGCCAAACGCTGCTGTTTAACCCTTCACCGTCTACATGGGTTTTAAATTCCAGTTTCATAAAGGCGCTGCTCGTTTTCCTCACCAAGCCAATTGCAGCCTCATCAACAAAATAACTTAATCGGTTAAGAGTTAACTGTCACGATTTATCGGTTAACTATCACCCTTTTCCAATCCCACAGCGTTCTGTGTTGAGGTTATGCAAGTATGTACATCTCCTGTTTATATTTGCTGTCCAAGATTTCACCTCATAGGTAATAACTGAATCATTGTTAAAATGATTTTGCACATTACAAGCTATGGGATATTCTCTATAAACAAAAATTGACGGAATGAAGCCAGTTTTTTAAGAAAATAGTCCTTTGAACATGATATTTTACTGGATAAAGCTTGTAAAAGCAACGAACGTATACTCAAAATTTTCAAGCTAGTTCGATATTGGTTTCTTTTGCCACATTGTCATGTGTTGCAGTTGTACTGACATGCATTTTATTGTTGAAGAAGAAAGCCTAGATCTCTCAACATTTTTTGCAATATGTTTGCATGATGTCTCGTAACATGGAAGCAAACGTATGAAAATACTCAAGATATATCAATTACTACGTGCAAATTTATTGCTCAAAGCAAAAGCTGAATTATATTTTGTGCTTAATTTCTATTTCATATGGATGATATGATTGATGTATTATGAACTCAACTAGTTCTTAGATTGAATTAGGCATTAACTTACATACTTTGCTAATAAATTTTCCCATATTAAAACAATGAAAAATTGTTTTCAGAAACAAGGGTAGAAATTTCTCTGATCATACGATACAGGCTACCATAGCTTGCGCCTTAGATACTTCTGGTGAGCAGAATGCTCGACTGCGGTCAGAGTAGTCGTGAGTTCGAGTCTGCTTAGCTCTAAGTTTCCACACTCCACCGAAATGTAAAACTGGTCGATGCTGGGGTGAAGCCTGTGACGATCTAGAATCCTGTCCAGGGGATTATGTAATTAACTATCCGCTTAATGCTACAGAAACCGTACAAGCACCTGTCCCAAATGCCTTCATGGCAAAGCAAAAGAAACTTGAATCACTACCATAACTTACGTGTTTCTTGTTCATATAAACTTTTAATGTTAAGTCTACCACCAGATGTTGACTTGCATTTCATATATGCTCTGTGGATAATTTATTAGAGGATCCACAGCAATATCACATATTTAGTGGGTTCGACAGGTTCTTCATACCTGAAAATTATCATAACTAATTTGTTTACTTTATTTTTTTTTACAGAGTGACGTCTATTCCCGCCCGCAGGGTCTGTAGTCCAGAGGCCTACGTCTTATTTTACGAGCTGAGTTCTACTAGCAAGTTGTAATGACGACTTAAGTTATAGCATCTCCTTTTATTGATACTCTCGATTTTCTACACTTGCGGGCCTTGATTTTGAACCCATTCACTCCATGTCTCTTCATAAATTTTGTTTTCGGTTCCGACTGTTTTAACGAGGTGAGGTATCTATCAATTTAACGCTTAATTAGCAGAAAAATTTTACACCTACATTAATAGGTACGGATTATTTTTAATTCTTGTATTCGGGTTCAATTTCCCGTCACCGCCGCCGAAAAAATAGGTGTATGTCATAATGCTTACGCACTGAATAGTGGTCAAAGGTTTTTAAAGAGATGACGTTGATAAAATTAAATTGATAAGCTGTGACCATTTTTAGTATTCTGAATTTTGTCCATAATTGATATTTTGAAGACACCTTAAAATTTGAAACTCCCGTGTGGTAATAAACTTCTTGGTTAATAATTTATTTTGCTGATTTACTTACAGTTACCAATGTGTTAATTATTATTATTATTATTGATCGCCTTAGCAAGTTCGCGGTGCCATCCTTTCGAATTTAGGGAAATTATAGTCACTTTTTTGGGACCGAAACCAGTCACAAATTTTTATTTGTGACAGCAATATCACACGTGCTTGTATATTCAGAGGTAAAGAGAATTATTTATTATGGAATATACGTTCGCTTCATGTCATAATTTACTGATGTATGTTCGATTGAAGCTAAGGTCTAATAATGTTACCCAATTCTTTGATCTTCGAATTTTTATTGTTGTTCGTTATGTAATAAGGGATTGGTGCTTACATTATTTCATTGCTATTAGATCCTTCGTAATCAAGAAAAGCAGTTACCATTTACTATGTGTAATTCAACTTTTCAGGCAGTCGCCCGTGTGTACGCACATTCTGCAGCATAAAACTTAGTACGAGTGAGCTTTTGAGGCATTGTGCTTCGCTCTTGCACTCGTAATGAGAACACTAGTTGTTTGCTAGCGTATTACTGCGCTCAAACTGAAACGTTTCTTGATCTATCGAATGGCCCGGTACCCGGAGACTCGAATTATTACATTTTCTTCCTCTGCAACTTACCATTTAGTTAGGCACATCAAATTGACTGGAAGGAATATACGTATTGTAAATACAGTTTCTATCCCCACTGATGAAGACACTGCCAAGACTTAGGATAGAACTCAACTCGAGGCTTTGAGGTGAATTGCTAAATTTACTTAACTGTATCATCGAGGTCCTACGACCCTATTTAATTCACTTGTTCAGCTTTACTTTTGACTGCGTCAATAATGAAACGAGTGGCACGCTTTAAATTATAGTGAAGGTACTTATTTTTGTATTTCAAAGCTGAAGTTGGAAATTTCATATGGCTATGACTCTAGATTTGGTAATTTTTGTTTTTCGTTCGTTTAACATCAGCGAGAGAAAACAGAGAATTTACATACTATAAATTAACAACAAAATGTGTTCATTTTCGACTAAAGTTTTCAAACGTTTATTATTGAGCGTTGTATTTCACCTGCTCTTTCGGAACTTGCAATATATTTTCCTTGCTTCTGTGATAAAACGATTTCTGGTATACGTGATTAACGTTATTAATGGAAACAATGAACCAGTTTTTTTTGTAACGCACCAGAAACACAACTTTCGTTTTGCTCATTTTGTGAAGGAAGGCTGAGTCACACATTTAGATGCTCGGACTTAAAAATTGAAATTGGATTTATGGGTTTATGTTATCACTAGTGCTACAAGCGTTCGCGAGAGATAACCGCGACGCTCGACTTAACGGAATCAAGAGCTCTCCACCAAGCGCTAACATGCGAATATGTCATTTTTACACTTGCAGTAATATTAGTTCACCTATCTCCTGTAATAAATTGTACTTCAACTACATATTTGCTCTTGCTCAGATTGTGTACGTTGTGTGCTGCTTATATTCGACGATTTTTTTGTGCCGTGTACATAACATAATTAGGTAAGAGAGACGCGAACTGCTGCTCAGAATGTGTTCGGATCATTTTCATGAAACTTGGAGCCAAATTCAGCTCGCAATTTTTATGTGCTACTTCACTTAGTGTGCCCCTGTCGTTCGCATTTTGAGTAAGCCTGACGAAAATTGTCATAAATTTCTTTAGTCAACTTATTGTGGGGTTGAAACACATAAATTTTCGTTGTGTTTTTTGGCTTCAAGACACAAAATAGTAATCAACAAAAGTAACATGCTAAATACCCTAAGAAAACGTCGCATTTGTTTCATATACGATTTGCATCTGCGCCAAAGAATCTAACTTCAGATATTAAAGATATTTGCTCTTGTGTCAAGAGCACATATGTAAGATCCCTCGAAGTGAAAATTTTAAAAGCAAATCAAATCATGCATAAAACAAGTACGGCATACAGTGATGACTACTTGTATCTCTTTAGCTGCATATATCGTTCACATGCTGAGCAGCGACGTTGTCCCATGACTGAGCGAGGTCCTGTGCGGAGGTCTTTGTCACGGTAATTATCACGCTATTGACCTATCTTATATGTGTCGGACTTCGCGTCACAATTCCCATTTAATAATATAGTTACATGATATTTCCGATTTTTATAAATGAGATGAGTGTGACGACGATTTTAGTAAATTGAGTAGAAAAAAGTTTTTTAAAGTATTATTCGTACTATTGTTATCTCCGTTGCTCTGCCATTTGAAAGTAAAACTTTCGTGAATCATCGCTCCTGCTTAAATGCGCGGTATTACGCGAGCATGGTGAAAATTTTCCTTAGCAGACTAATACTAAAGTGAGTTAAATTTATCATTAAGGGATAAAACCTCCGTCGCAGGGCTGCTGCTGTAGCAGCAAAGCTAGTCAAAGATGGTTGCGCACTTACAAAATATTTTTAGTGGAGTGCTGCCCACCATTTTGATTTCGTTAATATACGTTACGTTTAATCCATTTATGTTTACTTTACCAATACATACATAAATACGGACGAGACTTTGTTTTTGATTGCCCTTCGTATCGATGTGTGTTTTTAAAGGACGTCGTATATCGCCGTAGAGGTTCTAAGCTATATGACGTATTTGTGAAAATTTATTACTGTAAATTATCCGCCGATAATTATCGACATCAAAATAACTTGCGTCATTTATTGATAACTTGTGCATGCAACAGATTCTTACTAACATTTTGAACATCAGTATTCCTCTGATTGAACCCAGAAGGCCCTCGAGTGTATTCCTATACTTGCAATTGGATTCGATTATCAAGTCATTTTAAAGCTCGCTAGCTACATAGCATGCGATCTCGTGAGAGGAGCAAGGAACTTAAATTTAAACACTTAGTATCTATGCACGGGTGTGTACCCACGTAAGATTGCTTTTGCAACAAAACAGCACATTAGGAAGAAAACAAAATAATAAATAAAAAAAGCACGAATAAGGACACAAGCAAAGTTGGCACGGAAGATAGATGTCCCAAAGCTTGCCTTTCAGCTCTGGTAACTTGACAGTGCCCCCCTAGGGACGCTAGTCCGCACAAGATAGACAAACCTAACTAGTCGATCCCGATGGCCTACCCAAGTTTTAAGGGCAATTGCAATTGGAAACCAAGCACTGAAAAGTATAATTGATAAACGGTTACTAATGAAAGTAGTACTTGAAAGCCGAGTTGAGAGATGTACTTGAAAGTAGTATCTAAGAATTAAGCACAAAAGTTTTTTCACGTACAGTACAAACACTGATAAATTCCCTACTAATTTATTCATGTCATTTTCACGCAGCTGTAGGAGGTTTCTACACGTATTTTTCGGGTTGATCGTTAATCTGTCGCCTAAGCAACCTCAGTGTGTAAAACTACTCCTTACTCTAGGGCACTGAATTTCATGATACACTGCATAATCAACTTGCTGCTTAAGCCCTACTATTAACACGTCTTTGTTAAAATGAACTTATTGTGAAATGGATACTGCTCGCAAAATTGATGGAATGGTAGAAATTATCTAACGAATTTATAGCATTAGACCTCTTTCCCATGATTCAGTTTTATATCTTTACGGAGGAAACAACCAAATTGAAGGTAGTACTTGCACGCAATGAGTACAATTTCAGCAAAACTGTGCAGAAAGCCATATGGGGAAGACGATCAAGGATCTTAAGAGTTGCAGCTGAAATCAATACTTTGTATATCCAGTAAGAATTCCGAATTACTTCGTCCAAAAACAAAAATTTCTACACGTATTTACTCTGGGCTCTTGAAAAATTTGCTTTAGTTCACTCATTCAAGACAATATCCCGGTTCTAAGGCTTGTATAAGAAAGATGCAGTCTACATTATTCACAAGGGAAATCAATCCCATTTGAGCAAACACCCACAGAAATTAGAATTTGCGATATTGTCACAAATCTAGTTTTTGCCCAACATTATTCGCTAAGAAAAACTTCATCAACTAATGCACCGACGATGTTCGTTTGCCACTTAGTTGTGAATACCTTCTGAAATCTGTAGGTAGAGGCTTAGACTGCCTATTCCCCCCAGGACATGTCAGCGCATATACCAGCACTCCAGTACCCGGACTGAAAACACTAATTAGCATAATAAACTCAAGAGACAGTACATACGATTATTCGCAGTGAAAAAGTTCTCGTCAAGATGTAGCTCGGGTCGCCAGCATAGAGTTGATCTGCCAGATGATCTTGCGGAGCTCGTCTATGATGTCCTTCAGGTACCGAGACCGCATGCACAGTTGCTGCACACCAAAAATATTCCATTAGATTATTCTAAAGCTCCCTACCCACATGAAATGTAATTGAAAGAGCAAGAAGGGACCATTTAGTATGGACTTTAGAAAATGTGGAATCTAAGTACAGGTGTGTTCTCACAAACCATAGGATGCGCATAGAAACAGCAAGTTAAAAAAAAAACGGAAAAAAAGATTAAAAACTTATCAATGACGAAAGTATAAAAAAAGGAAAGAGGCAAAATGGGCACGAAAGACAGAAGTCCCAAAAGCCTAGCTAAAACTGAACTGACCTAACAGTGTCCCTCTAGTGACACCAAAAAAATATTGTATTAAATTAAAATGACTTCTATTTTTCCATTCGTAAAAACCATTTCATCTCTAGAAATTTCCCATTAAAATTGCACAATTCCTGACATAATACAAGCTGTTGCAAGCAAGAAATAGAACTCGGTTCGCGCTACTGACTCCACCAACAGACCTGCGTCGAGTTCAGGGTAACACAACAATATAGCAGCCCGAGCCTGCACTACCAGCTCACGTACTGCGATCCAATTGTTCATATCCTTGATAATAATTAGATTGTATAAGGTTAATATGAAGGACGTCCAAATTTACAAATTCCTACTCAAATAAATGAGACAGCAAAGCCCAGGATTTCAGAAGTTAAGCTGCACACAGCATCATAATCTGTCGAAGGTAAAATTCGAACTGGGATAACACAATTGTGTGAATAGAGTCCACTCTAGTTTTTCAAACATGAATTTCTGAGACATATGTAAGAAAATCATCAGTAGCTTGAACCAGAATCATGAATAACAACGGGAAATCGCATTTATTTGTCTTACAAGTATCACTCAAAGAGTAAAAACTTTCACGGAGTTGGTAGTCTTAAAAATTAGCGCACAGCTTAAACTTAAATTTCTATAACTTCCATTAGAGCAGCCAATCATTCGACACCTCCAAGTCATCAAATTCTTTCGCACAGCTCGACAGCCTTTTGCCCTCGAGGTCACTTCATACTGCCCTCTCTTCAGCGGCAGTTTTCTCTGAGGCAGTGAGTGGTTCCTTACGCTTTTGAACTGTGCCCCTCACGCTGAAACAATCGCGATCCTCTACTACCTACAGTATGATTCATGTACATTTGGTTTCCTGTGAAAGGGACAACCAACTGTGGTTTAAATTTTTCGGTGATAATCTAATGCCATTGAAATGTTGTGCACTAAATATTTTTCCGAAAAACAAAAGAAAACGCATAAGAAATATATTTGTTGAGTTAAAATTTACTTCATTTTCCCGAACCCCATCTAGCATGGTTAAGCGACCAACCGGTTGGGAGTCCCAGCTCGGGAGCAAGACATATACTTCTAGAGAACCTGTGATAGTGTATAATATCCCATCTCTCACATATCATTCGACGCGTTTCTTCCACGCTACTACTATTCTTGCAGTCCTACTCGACCCTGTTCGTCTGCTTTATTTTGTACCAGTAGTTTTGTTCTCCTGTACAAATCTAACCACTTTTCGTTCCGTAAAATTTAATCAGTCCTAGGAATGCATTAAAACAATGTTTTTATTCAAGTGGATTTGTGTAGGGAGATGTATCACTCTCTCTCCATATATATGTTGTTGGAAGGATGTAGACAAAGTACCTCCATTTTTGGAGTAAATTCTATAGGAAATAAAATATACTGCCAGCGAAGAACACATTACCTCTTTGAGATCTTGGACTTCCTCAGCATGATGTCTGTACGACTCACTTTTCTTCTTCAAGTCCGGGCGGCTCTCAACATCATCGCGATACGGTATTAGCGACTGCAACGACGAAAGAGGTTCAATGAACTCAAATTAACTTGATATAAGCAAGGCACACAAGAATCCAAAACACGAAGAAAATTATTACCAATACACGCTGAAAAGTAAACATAGTCTGCAAGCAATATTACCGCTGCCATCTTGGCCACTACAAATCATCACGATGTGTGTATAGGAAATGATGGTCACTACTAGAAAATTTTTCCTTCTAGTTCATTAAATAGAACACAATCAGGACTTGACTACACATAAGCAATCTCCATATTCTGAATCGTGATTGCTTATTTTGACAAAGTAAATAACAATTACAATGGTCGCACACACCACACATACTGTATCAGATCAGTTACAATCGAAGTACACCGCAAGACTTAGGTGCGTGAATTCACATTTCCGTAAAACATGCCGACCACACTCGACGAAATTATGGTCCAGCCAACAGAGGAAATAGACTAGAATACGGAATATGAGCCGAGTGGTCCACTCTTGAGGAGCTCCCTAACTCCCATGCCGCAGTACAACATACTAAGCTTTGCAAAAGTCCTCTTACACTTCATTTTAACATGTTTCTGACCAACTTTGAAATGTAGAGTAAAAAAATTCTCTGTGACGCTAACTTTAAATTAATTTCTTCCAAGCAATTATCATCAACACTAGATAGTATCAAAAAGCATGCATACTAAAATGAAAGCAAAAAAGAATGAGATATTTCCTCTCCTCCGGGCAAACCACGACTTTGTTCTGGCAGACCTCGAGTTGTCAACCAATCAACTGTTAGAAAGCTTGGGAAAATAATCCAAGTCTGAAAATGACGACTCGAGCAAAGAAAAAAACACTTCTGTCGCCACAGGGTCTCGGACCATCAACATTGAAGGGAAGAAGAGCTTGAGAGTGGGAAAACCTCTGGTAGGTGTTAGCATGAAGGAACAACGTCATGAGCGCTGTAGTCTTGTTAGCAATTTGAACGGCCATGGAAATTGCGTTCTTGTTTTCTCAAATGAGCAAACCTCCACGGTGGAGATGGTCTTGAACCAGCAAAACGATCGCATTGTTAGCTTGGGCCAGAGCATCTTACAGGTCCGCTGTGTCTACGACCAAGCACTTCACGTCAGCCATGACACTCCGCGTAGTGGCCTCAAATGGTGAAAAGATGCTGCCTATCTGGTTCGAAACCAGCTATAGGCCAACCTCCGCCGAGTACAGGCATATCTTAGTCACAAAAGTCCTACTTAGAGTGAAAAAAAAACAAGAAGGCAGCACGACGGTGGTCCAACACAAACGGCCTAAGTCCTGCAAGAGTGGTTGGGTCAAGCCTGAAGTTCTAGCCAAAGAGCTTCTGCCCGCCACAGTTAGGCGGCTGTTGAGAACAAAGCTTGCAAAGTTCGCCATAGTAATGTCGACAAGCTAAGTCCTCTGCTGACAGTGCATGGGCCTGGATGAGGCAAGACAACCTCTGTAAAGTGTGTACGGCATTGTGACGACGACTTACCCTCGTCCTCTCGCTGCTGAGGGCGTGCACATTGATTGTACCGTGGAAGTACATAATAAAACATGTAAATAATATTTGTCTGATAACGCAGAAAACGTGGTTATTTTGAGCGTTAAACGAGATGTGACGACGCGTAACAGGACATTTGCGAAGCTTCGTATGGGGTGACTCAAAAATAAACCCATTTTTAAATTGGTGCATTTTAGAAACTATTAATGCTAGGCCTTTTCCTTGAAGACTGTGAGATACGTTTACATTTTGAGCACACATATTTGTTTCAAATTTCATATGGATGCCTTAAAAATTGTGAATTTGGCAGCACATCTAATGAATAAGTGAAAAAGTGCTTGTGCAAAACTTGTATTTTTTAAAACTTTCCAAGTAATACTTAGATTTTAGAAAACATGTTGGTATTCATGATACAAATCCTAGATAAATGTTGGCATACAGCACTTTTTTCTCTCATTCATTTGATGTGCTGCCAAATTCACAAT
>VOMN01029624.1:0-11709 GCA_014899125.1 Orchestia grillus
GAACATGGTTCCACGGCGCGTCGAGCCTTAATGCAAGCGGGCGAGCTTCTCATCCGGAATTCTACATAGGAAAGTTCTGCTAAATGAAGCTGAGATTTTGGTGTGACCGAACGGAGGTCGTGAACTGGAAAAAAGTTTGAAGATAGAGACAGGTCGCAGAGGAAAGAAAACTTTATTCCAATCAAGTTGAGATACAGTCCATTATGTTACTAATGTCTAAAAATAGCTAGAAGATTCCCCGAGTACAGTAAAGAAAATGGGACTTTAATCTCCCTCTCCCAAGGGAAGAACTGTGAGTACGTGAAAATCGGACCGAGAATGGACCTAGGATCAACCCAATAAAAAACGAGCGCGCTGCACACTGCGCCACTGAGTCCCCACAATGAATGGAATGACGAGTAATAGACGAGTCACAACAGCTTCTTCTTTGAAAATTTTTTCCTTTCGAAACATTGACAACGAAGTTTACTATTCAAGGCTGAACTTCAGGTTTCAGTTTCACAAACTGGTTTGGTGAAACAAACGAGTTTGGGGGTTTAAAGTGAAGGTTTTTGTAAGAAGGAGCAATTGAAATTTTAGTGTTCACATGTATGACACCATTTATTTATTCATATCGACAGTTTTAGCGACGCAGTGAGAACCACAGCGTGGGTTTTTATACCATTGTTGAGACCGCCCCCAAAATCATTGTGGGGGTAGCTCCAATCAACGATTTCTTTATTCAACAAAAATTAACCCGATTTTAATACGTAATCAAAACTCATCAATTAGATTTAAGTGTTTATTAATGAACAAAAGCACCTATCTTCATCAGAGTACGAAGCATATTTTCAAACGTTTTATCAATTTTCATTTAGTACACCTATCTTACCGCCCTATTATTTTAAAACTAGTCTGATTAAAACCGAAAATTTAAGCAACAAGTTAAACGTTCGAAGCATGAAAAAAGAAATTCATCAATTATTTTTTTTTGCATTAACAAGAAGAGGAAGGTTCAAGAGGAAAAAGCCTCAATAAAAGTCCTACATCCTCGTACGTACAACAGAGCTCCCTGTTGGGCCTGGCGCTCGGGTTCCAGCAAAACCAGCGTCGTGATACGGCCGCGGTACTGACGCTTTGGCAACCGCCATGATCCAGGATGGAGAAAATCCCGTTTTTCTTTCCGCATTTATTCAGTTTCTGCTTACTTGTGCATTTTCACGCAGTTACGGTTCATTTGGAAGTTTATATGTTCAATATTTTAAAACACGCTCGTTATAAATTTCTCATCGGTTAATTACGTTAGAGCAATATTTAATAGAAATGACTATCAGAGGTTAGATACATATTATACGCACTACGATGTATGTTTACTAAGCAATTTATTGTTTGCATATACCCACTGATGAAAAATTGTCGAAAAAACATGAAATAATTAGGTAATTAACATTATTTAATGACACGAGTCATTGCACGTAGTAGTATGTGGTCCATGTAATGTCCTCTACTCTACACCAATGACCTACGGGTGCATAGTAGTAATGATACGAGTCATCGTAGTTGTACAAGTGTAATCAACTCTATATTCATAACCTAAGTGCATATAGTCGTAAATGTTACGAGTCATCGTCTGCAGTTCTACTAGTGTCATCAACGACACTAGTCAATACCAATGACCTAGGGGGCGTATAGTTGAAGTGAACGCAAAAAATATCCCGACTAAATGTTACTCACATACGCGGCTTGAGCAGGTACTGCTCGGCCCACATCGCTCACCTGGAAAATTAAAAAGAAAAAAATTAGCTCAAAATGTTAATTGAATTATAGAAACAAAGAGTATTAATCAAGATAAAGTCATTCGGCATGACTCAACTAAATAAGCTAACACAAATATTAATTTACAAAAATCTTCGATAGGTAATCATTCTAATATTTCATCAACAAGAAAAATTGAATTCCTTACCAATCGCATGGTGAATGGGGAAAAATATCATAGATTCAGCGAATTTAAAGAACAATAACTTTGGTCCTCCGGCTTAACTGGATGCATATTATTTCGTACCTATACCACTAATACAAATCATCGAAGAAAAACCCGTTCAAGTATACATTTGCATTCGAGCGAAACACACTTAACAAACTGTATTTCATAGAAAATTTGCTGCAAGATTATTATCTTTGCGGTGCACGTTTGATTTCAAGGCTTAGGCTTGATACGTTTGAACGGAACACAATGCATTTCCTCCAAAATTTTCCGTTTATAATTGCCTAAGCATTTCAACTAACGTCATTACGCTACTAGGAACTCGTTCCGAACTACTTACGTTGACGCTACAGCTCGTATTATTCATACAGCAGGACCAATAGTACTCGACTACCACAGAGCAGCACGGTCATGCATTTGCCGTACATTTATCATGCACAACATGCAAACATGTCCGACGTACAAAAATTCAGGATCAAATGGCAAAACTCCTCAAGAAGTAACTGTAAGTTGTCGTACACGCCCTTATCAGTTTTATCGCCCGCCAGTAAACAGCGTTTAAGCCAATGAAGCGTTCAGAGGGAGCGAAGCGCATTATTCTGCGCCGATACCACCGGACTGAACAAAATTCAAGAGTTTCTTATCGAAATGTGCGTGACGCCTGCGTTTACATGCATGTATGTGAAGCGCCTGGGTTCATTTTACAACGCTGCAAATGGTCAGGCACATTAGGTGCCTTTTTATTGTCATTTAGGGTTACTGCCGCACCTAAATTGTTAGGGTCAGAAACAATCGATCGATATGTTTCCTACGATAGTTTCAATTCAAGCGCTAATCATTTGATCACGAATGCCTTTCCGTGAGATTTTTTATGAATACGTAAGATTGAATTCAAGTCAAGCTTTAACACGAGAAGTTAATGCTCCCGTTTATTACGCTTTTATTATGAATACGAAAATCTTCCTGTTCAAATGAGGCTTAAATCAGCCACGAAGCAGCCCACGCAGGTCTAATCAAGCCAAGACATTTTCTCGCACACAAGTCAGTCGAGTTCGATATTAAACAAATAGAGTTTCTGATAAAGGGCAGGACGGCGATCGAGGTACGGACATGAGCGAATGTACGAAATGACGGAGGTGTTATTTGCTCAGTAAACAACCGAAGGTAAACACCACCTAAATGTACAAAAGAACGGCTTTGATATGCGGCATAATTAAAGAGAGCCGAGTTCTAGCGTAGAGCTGCACCGAATTAGGGGCGCTGTACAACACGGCGCTGGCCAGGGCATGTGCCACACAAGGGACGGGCACTGACACGCACGTGACACGGCGGGCACGTGCGTGTCAGTGCGTGAATATGATGCCATGTTACTATTGGTGTCATTGTCATCATTAGTCATTAAATGTGTTAGTACTCTTGAAATATTCGTCAGTAGGTGGTACAACTTTTCATAATTTAATAAGTATGATTACACTTCTGTTATTTTTTTTTAAATTTTAGATCATTTCAAAGGATAGTATGATTGCTTGCTGCATTCCTCCATCATATATGAATTTCAAATTCGTCCAATTACTGCCATATCATATTCAAGTACCAAAAACGTATTTTTCTAACATTTTATTTGATTTGAATCAACACCCAGCCGGTCTAACTTTTTAGCCAATAATCAACCGTCTGGGGGCGATATCTACACTTGGCCGTCCAAAACCATACATAGTTTACATGATTATAGATATTCCGGCATAAAATGAAGCTAACAATGCATCCATCGCTCATATGACATAGTATCGGTGTTATTAACACCATTACTTGCAGTGACCCCGTCTATCCTTCAGAAAATTAAAAGTTGAAAAGGGAAAAATTTTGCGTAAACTATGCTGGAATCTAACATCTCGTGTCAAATAACTTTAAAATCCGTGTGGGGTCTAAATGTTTAACATCACCGCAAAATAAGAGTATCAATAAAGAAAACTATCGAGCAGAACGACAGTAGTCAACATTCAAACGGACACGAAACTAGAGCAAGAAGCATGCGTATAACATTCCAGGTCTGTAACGTAAATTCTTTAATCAACAATAATGTTCCTCAAAATATCATCTGCCGTTGTTCTGTCAATCATTTTTAATACATTTTACGAGCTCATCCGATCACCGTAAAAGCATCCGCAATCTAATTTTTATTCTTCCTACGACTGATGTCTATCAGTCTTCTGTTGAATGATCATATTTGTTCTACAAATTCATCGAAAGTAACGTCTGTTAGTGAAAAACAAAGAAAAGAGCAAGTTTATTAACCACCATTAAATGATGCTACCGGAGAGAAATAATTCCTCAACAGATGCAGTGCAAAAAAGTAGTATTTCAGGTACCCCAATCTACGGTCAGACACACTACGCGTAGATTGAGTAAGAGCACTGAACAAAAACTAGCAAGTTAAAAAAGGTCTCAACCCGTACAAAAAAACAATGTGAGCCTGACGCAAAATAGGCGGCAGCAAAGTGACACATGAAGAGCGAGGGTGCCCATTAAATGTAAAGTTTACTATTGTAATAGCATTAAAATAGCTGTAAAATGGTCCCGAAAGCTCGTCATTATGAAGCTGACAGCCAGACGCCGCCTAATTAAAGTTCTCTTGGGGCATCTCATGTGAACGGTTAGCGATTATCTCAAATAATATGAATAAAAATTTGAGGCCGGCCATTAATAATAAATATCTCACTCGAGCAATATTATTAAAACAGTGGGTTACACTATAAATAGAGCAGCCGAAGTGAACTTTTATTCAATAAATAAACGTCACAAGCGCGTACGCTCTTTTAAATTTAAAGTCAGTTACTGCTCTATAAATTTGAATTTAAACTCGTCATTAAAAGTCTTATGGTTTGGCCAGCACGGTTGCGTAATACATTCAAACGATTGGAGTTCTGAATGAGCGGCGACCGACGCAGCGGCGCATGCGGGACCAATGCTCTCATGGCTACCAGGAATAAAGTTCTCTAGAAACGTGCATGGTTGTTAGGAGTAAAGATTCTCCGAAAATATTCCATTTGTTCACAGGGCGAATCAGCAATACTTGGTGAATATGATTTCAAAATTGCTTAATTCGTTTAAAAATTTGCCAAAGACGAATAAGAACTGAATTGATCAATGAAATCATTTACAGGGGAATCAAATAAATAATAAATCCTTAAATCCTTAATACTGAGAAACGAATAAGGAGAAAATAAAAAATCTTCCTATAAAAAATACTTGTGTGTGAAAATAGCTATGGGGATTCTCCGTACATTGTTGTTTTGTGTTACAGTCAATCTTTTCAGCGTTTTTGATGTATTATCGATGCTTTCAAATCGGTGCAAATTTAGTCCGAATGGCTTTCTTCCAAGATCAGACGTGGTAAGATATTTCATTCCCCAACCCCTTTTGTTTGATAGACGTTCTCGCAGAACCAATAACAAACCTTGAAGACAATATTGTTGATCACCTTAAACAACATTCAGATTTTTAACCACACGACTACGCAAGTGCAAATTTCACGCACAAACAAGCTGTAAAGGATTCAAATTGGATTAGCTTTTAGACGCAAGAAACTTTACGGATTAGTTCCAAGAACTAAAATTATGTATCAATCACTGAAAATGTTGAATGCAATTAGCCAATACTGTACAGGAGATTTTTTCGCATGAAGACTCGTGCCATTCCGTCGTAATTTGGACGGACGCTGCGCTACAGCAACGGACTACAAGAGGCGATCGCGGCGCAGATACGGCGGAGTCACGGAGAAAAAATACCGAGCCTACTAGACTTTTACCGGCAGCCACCGCGTTATCGTGGTGATCATCGGCTCTTGGGAGCCAAATCGAAAAGTTCGAGTAAATAATGCACGGAATGTTGCACCAGCGAATATATTATGAGGTTTTTCCCCACGAGTTGTTGCTAAGGTGCATGGATAGTGGCAGTGAAGGTATTTCAAAGAGGTAGGGTACCACTGACACAATTGATGAGAAAATTGTTTCAATGACTCGACCATGGGAGTGAACATTGATGCGTTTCAAGCCCGGAAATTTTGCAGTATTAAACGTTTAGTCATTTTCTTTTGCATATTCAATGCATGTTTATCACCAGTATCGGTAATGATGTAGCTACATGCTGAACTAAGTACTAAAGCTATTCTCTAATACTTATACATCGTTTGGAAGTCGTCACATTGAAATTCTCGAAGATCATAGCTACTTTACATATCACTTTAAAACGCTTACAATAATAATTCATGCGCCTAAAAGTTCCCTTCAATGCCTCTCTAAGCGATTTCCACTCAAGAGCAGCAAATATTTCCAGTGGACAATTCCACCTTTCCAAAACCGAGTTCCTCTTCCAAACACTGGCTGGAAGCCTCCCAGATCGGCCAGGTCTGTGGGGCCAGTGACTAATCTGAGTGTCTGTAGACTCCTTGGTCTCCTCAGCGGCTGCACAATACAAGCTATTAATCATAAAACTGTTGAAAAGAAGTTAAAATAACCCAATCGATTAGGCATTAATCACTGAGACAGCAGGACTTGGTTAAATGAATGAATCTCGACGTCGCAAGAGATCTGAAGGAACGAAGGCGAAGCCTCGCTGCGCTACACAGGAGAGTGTTCGAAGAGGCGGTACGGAGGAACGTGAGGCGCACAACTGCAGGAGCGGTGAAGAAAGATTTGCGACATGTGCATTAAACCTCAAGGTGATGCGCAACGAGCTCGGGACAAAAAAATATTATCCGTACATAGAAATGCATATTCGCTGCAAATACTGCTTTTCTAGAAAATGTTGTAGTTAGGCTTAAAATCGAGAAATATGATATGCTGTGCTGAAAAAGTAAATATATTTGACGCTGGCGGAAGATGAACAGCTTATCGAAAACAGAAGACCGTAATCAATATGAAGTTCGTTAGATCGAATCTATGGGAGCAAGAAATATTTGAAAAAACAGCGTCAGGGAAGAAAGCATCGGCACATATCAGTTGTGTTAATATTCTATAGAAGAATTACTGAAGTCTTAAAAGAATAACTGGAAATCACTATTATTGAGAAATACGAATAAAAGTTAAAGAATTACGCATCGATTATTGAAGGCGGCAAGACCGATCTGACGTACGTACCGCGGAAAAAAAAGTACTTCGATCGGACGATCAGATGATCTATCATAGATGTATCATTTATTATGTAAACACAGCTAAAACTATAGAATAACACTTATATTCTATCGCAGAGTCTTGAAAATTTTCAGTAGTTAACATCACAAAAGTAACGTTGTATTACTGAATTGCAATATTTCACCCAATATCTCAGGAACTTTCCTTATTGTAATTTTAGAAGCAAAAACTTCCCGCACTTTCAGCTTATTTCAATTCATACATAAAATGTCACAGAATTCAATCGTCATTGCAATAAAGTTAAACTATCATCCCATAAAATATGCGATGATTTCCTTCATTGTTGACTCAGAAAAATAGAAACAATGATTAGTACAAAGAAATTCAGAAAAATATTTCAAGGAAAAGATCAGATAAACTAAAAGTGCCTTTTCGTTCATTGACCCAAGTAAAATAGAAGTGTCCACACACTCATACAATGTTATCAAACCGCAGATCAGTAAGTTTTTACATCATTAAGTGCACCGTAACCTTTAATGACATATTTTCAGGTTCAAGAATTATAAAAGAGTTCTTGTTCCTCTCACACTGACGTAGTAGGACATTTTCTGTTATATACATATTTCAAACGATGAAAACTTTTCGTCTAAATTTAAACACATTCGAAACAACTTTTAAAATGGATTCATCCCAGTGTTTCTAAACAAAGCATTCAAGTTTATATTTCGTCCAAATACAAACGCCCAAAGCATCAGTCATATTTCCTCGAACCAACAGCGCGGATTTCTTCTGAAGCCAAGGCTCTGAACACTTCATTCTAATTTCACGCATGTTTCTGAATGAAGTTAAATTTGAAAGCTCTTTTCTCATATTTCCAAGCACTTAGTTTATGCGGCAAAATTCGTGATTAATATTCGTGTTCGTGTAGCGAACCCAGCCCATTCACGCACAGCACGACACTCAGACGTCTGATTAACCCAGTGCTGCAATGTACACAATTAGTTACCGTCAGGGCTTCAAGTTTTATAAATAATGATTTTATTCAGGCTACAAGGGAGAACTAATGCCTTACCCGTCGGCAAAGAAAGAAAGCCTTCATATGCAAGAGTTTTTTTTAGAGCTCAGCGTGAGCAGTTCCCTTCTAAAAGACCGTACTTAAGGGCTTTTGATTTCGAAACATGCGTTCGTCGTTTCGAAGTCGGACAATCGTGCTCTCTTGATTTTCACGTGCACGTTCGGAACTTTCATTGAATGAGTGCAATATGAAGATCATTTTGATGAGATTAAATAGCATTAGAAGTTGATTTAAAGAAGATAATCCGGCAGTTTTATGCCTCATCAATCGTTGAAAGGAAATCTTTACTTCAATTCAAACCTCATGCTTTTGATGATAAATTGTTGTAGCTAACAGAAAAAGTAGTGAATCATTTCATGCGTTTACGTGATCCCGGACGTAAAGTTATGTATTTATTTAAACCTTAAGCAGGTTTCACTCGCGCGTTACACACATGAATATAGATTCGCTCGCCTAAAAACGAATGACCATTACACACAAATTAAACAGTTCTTTAAAACGCAATAAAATTAATTGCAAGCATATCAATAAATATTTACACACGTTTAATAATTCGTTTATTTTATAAGCTAGTTCAAAGCCCCCTAGCTACATGGAATGCAACCTCAAGAGAGCGAAAAGATGGGACCATTTAGTATGGACTTGAGAGAATGTGGAATCCATCCACAGGAGTGTTCCCACACACGATTCCCTGCTCATAGAAACAGCAATCTCCGGTAACTCAATCTCCGGTAACTCAATCTCCGGTANAACTCAATCTCCGGAAACTCAATCTCCGGAAACTCAATCTCCGGAAACTTAATTTCCGGTAACTCAAGAGGACATTTCTCTCAATAAATTGTTACAAAAGATTGAAGAGACGAAACTATTCACCCGAAGACTTTCTACAAGCTTTCGTTAATACTAGAAGCTACACGAACACATCTCCTCGTCGTCAGGGATCGATCATGCCGTAGAATATTTTCCGAACCATCATCACGTGTTCCAAGAATTCGGAAGATTTTAGTGTTTCATGGACAGAAATTCATAACGAGTTGAACGATGGAGTTCTGTGAGAGCACCAATGACTAGCGTTCACCGTCTGAGAATTTCATTTCTTCCTTGACTCGCGACTAAGCGAATGAATGTCAGCTCTCCGTGAGTTTAATGGGAGAAATAATTCTTCATATAACAAAATGCAGTGGCCGTAGGACTTAAGAACATATTGCATACTTCCACGCTAAGACAAAGCGTCCGATTTAATATAAAATAAAGATCGACCCTTATTGTATACAAGTGTAACACCTCACGAAATACATTCATGTAAAGTATATAGTATAAAAAACTTTCACCCAATAGAAAACGTGTAAGAATTTGAGGAACACGTAAATAATTGACTTTATTGTGATAGAATGATGAAATGAGAATAGAAAAACATGTTAATCTAAGAATAAATAATTTCGACTCGATAAATGTAGCACAAGCATAGTAGAAATCTTCTTTATTCCCAGACGAACAACATCAATGCAAGTTGTAGCGCGACGCAAGAATAGCGTTCGAAAAGGATGAAATTACGAGGAGAACTGAAGGAAGACTTGATAACGCACCAGAAGCATAACAAGAAAACAACTCCTCGTCAGATTTCTTAGAAGGAAAGCAAGCTGAGCAAGACATTGGTTCGGATCGAGACGAAGGGAAATCGCGCAGACGTGATCAGGCCGAAGCGCGGCCGGCAAGCTGGGGCCGTCCGTACATGGAAATCTTTTGAAAAGCTTGGACCGCAACAAATGACCCGACATTTATCATTGCAATGGCTAAAGATGGATTATGAATATTAATGCGAGGAGCTGGACATGCGCGTCCATAGAAATTTAAACAGCGCACAGCAAAGGAATTTAATTTTAAGGGGCGATACCTCGCGCTGGGTCACACAAGCCGGGGATTCGCCCGACAAAAGCTGGCTTGGCGCTGGCCTGAAATTCAACAGAAGGAATAGTGTGCTCGTTAAGCCACATTCATAATAGCTAAAAGTCAGTGTCCTGTTTTTGTTCCCAAGTTACTAGATCGTACAGCTTTCAATTCGGGATAACATAGTCACGCTTTTCCATAAAATCTTCTCTCCAAATATCAATCTACAATCAGGTTCAATGGGAACGAAAAGCTGAATTACTAAAACTACGAAGGAAAAAAATCACTTCGAATTTATTTCCAATCAGAAGCCGTAAGTTAAATGATCAGTTTAGACAGGAAATTTGTGTAAAATACGGTACAAAGATAGAAGCTTTCGTTCGAGCATATAGATAAAACTTCTAATCTAAATGTACGAATGAATGTATACTACTATAGAGTCATACTATAATACTTGAAATGGAAGTTACTCTATTGATCATTTAAGCCGAACCACCTTTAAAATCTTACTGTTATTAATGAACGAACGTCATGAAACTGACAACCTTTATCAATAAGCTATTGACCGTTTCATCGAGAGTGAAAGGATTTGTTGATAAAGGCGAATATGGTTGAGCTTTTAACATGGCGGTAGAGGCAGGCCAGCATGAAAGCTTTTCACTGATAAGCCTGCCGATAACGAAGCAATAAGCCAACGACAAAATAAACGATAAGCTTCATTGCGACACAACTCGCCCTACTCGAAGGCACGTGAGAGGCCGAGTCACAGTCGCGACTCGAGTGGAGCTGGAGTCTTGCTTGAAGTGAGCAAATAAGTCTTAGCGAAGCAATGCGGCGTCGTAGAGCAGCGTATATGTCAGAGGGTGCACTGTATCGCGCGTTTAGTCTTGAACTACGTCAATATTACAGTTTCCATCAAGTTATCGGAAACAAGAGAGGAGTGTTCAGCGTGAAAGCTACTCCAAACTAAACAAAGAACTTAAAATTCGTGATGGAATGCTAGTTACGGTGATAAAACTGCGGTATCAGTTGAACCCTTGTGTACTGTAATTTTTCATGAATAAAAAACGCCCCCAACCCGCATACGCGTTGTACAGATAGAATAATTATAAGCGATTGAATCCAACTCGTACTTACAAGGAAACCAATCGTAACGTAGGGACGGCGCCATGCTTCAAGCCAAAACTGAGGACACTGCGAGTGGGACGAATCAATAATACGGTGCAGGCACGAGACAGGGCCTCACACGGCTCAGGAGCGGACAAGTTATAAATTCAAATAGGAGACAGAAGATTAAAAAGGAGTCTTCACATTGGACGAGATCCCTGGCAAGTCTTACTCGAACTATACTGTTCGAGTTACTTCCCTGTTGATCTTATTCTTAGAGTTCTCATTATTCACCTCCAGTATTTTCTCATCGGTTTACTCTTATCGGCATACTTATAGGCTTTTACACCGCTGAACTTAGCTAGCTTTACAACCTTTCTTTGTGTGCTGACTCTAGTTTGTCATTCCCTCGTTCTAGTTCGCCCTTCCCTCGCTCTAGTTCGCCCTTCCCTCACTCTAGTTCGCCCTTCCCTCACTCTAGTTCGCCGTTCCCTCACTCTAGTTCGCCGTTCCCTCGCTCTAGTTCGCCGTTCCCTCGCTCTAGT
>VOMN01029633.1:0-14210 GCA_014899125.1 Orchestia grillus
CATTCGAACCCCAGTTGCACGGTGGCCAGGCTTGTATAGAGTACGCTGTGTACCAACAGCAATGCGAAAAAGGATACCGAAACTGCGACAGTATCTGAGAAGCGAAGGATATTGCTGGAATTAGGAGTTTTTTGAAAGCGTGATTTTCCACAATTTTTGCTTACGCCCAACTTCGTATTTCTGGTATTCGAGTTATCAGATTTCAAAATAATGATAAACTTATAGACAAATATTATACTAGAAACAATCCCCAGCTCAAAATACTGCTATAGAAGGTATTCAAAAAACTTTTTTCCAATTAAATTTTGGCAGTTGAGCTAAAATCAGCTCAAGATTAAGCAAACTATTGATATTCACTAGCAAAGCGCATGTACCTTTTCCTGAGAAACTGAGATTATACTAGCACGAAATTTCAGTCTCAATGGTGTAACGGTCCATATTTTGAACTCCAAGCTCCTTGAGTTATGATTGAAACATTAGAGACCTTAATAGCTTCACTTCGCACAAGTTCCAAGAGCCCGGAATTTTCGCATGCATCCACACGGCAAATTTGAATAAAGTGCACAACCCAGCCAGCCCCTCAAGCGGCTCGGCGTCGGTCTGACTGCACAATTGAAAGCCAACGTGAAGCCAAAGGCCCATTGGACGGGCGTCAGAGAGTGCGTGAGATCATCAGCTCGCGAAAATACTATCGCATGAATACAATAGGTTTAATAATGGCCAGGGTAGCCTGATAAAAGAACTACTCAACAAACGCTAAGAAACTCTACAGCCCTGGAGAGCACGCGCACACTTCGAGGTCTGCTTTTTATGCTGCAAATCTGCGCATAAATTTGTGCAGTTTTCTGCCACTTAAGGTCTGCCTTTAGAAACTCCGGTTCAAAGTATCTCATTATTAAGGTTTTTTCTCACTTCAAGATTCTCTTGGACTGAAATCGGTGATTTTAATAAAATCAATCAGCCAGTCGCCTCAAGTGCGCTCGAACGGAGGATGTTTTAACGGACGCGGCATTTTCATGATTGTGGACACCATCTCCTCTGTAAGCCAGCGTATGATGCCCAAAAAGTCATACGCATAGTAAATTCGAAATTTTTAATCGTTCATGCCTTTAGGATCTTAATTAAAATACTCCAAAGAAAAAGTACAAACCAGAACGTGTAGACCTTTCCACTTGATTTGCTTCCACCAAATTTCACCAAATAAAACACGGTGAAATATTTCTCGCGCAAAAAACTCCATTGTTAACACTGTAGAGCTTTAGAATGAATTTCGAAGGTCATTGAACTTAGCACGCGTTGCATCTGCTGAAGAGAGTGAGATACATCGCGATGAGCCTTACTTGGTGGGGGTATCAGCAATACCCCACCCAGAACCGAGTGACATAATTGAAAATGTTTAAAACTATTTATAAAAATTAAGACTATAAGTACAAATATTTCCCGAAATTCACCACTATGCTGAGAGGGTTTAACTCCCTTCACCAAGGCATCCTCAACGATAAAACATAACACATTTGTGGTTGTATGTAACAGTGGAAGCCATGAATATACGAGCTTACCAAAAGCAATGTACTGAAAAACAAAGATTAGATTAGATTAATTCCACAATATGCTAATACACGATTGTGCTTGCATGGTTGGTTGTTCCGTCTCTGTCACGCTCTTAAGAATTTTGATGGGGGAAAATTCCCGGGTCCGTATTCCTAAACTAATAGCGAAATTGTCCGATAAGGCAGTCCGTATCAGCAATACAGAAAATAACATTTCATGTCAGAGATAATGCAAATAAGAGGACATCTTTAGAAATCCACAATTGTCCCGCAATTTTTGGGGGGCGCGTCTACTAGTAGTTAGTTTAAAGCTCACTAGCCACATGGAACGCGATCTTAAGAGAGCGAAAAGAAGGGACAATTTAGTATGAACTTGAGAGAACATGGAATCTATGGACAGGTGTGTTCCTACACAAGATTCCCAGCGCATCGAGACAGCAATTTAAGAAATGAGAGAAAGAAAAAATAAAGAATAATCACCGAAGTAGGCACGAAAATAGAAAAAAGCACAGAGGGCAAGAAAAATAGAAGTCCCGAAATTTAATCTATAGTTGAGGATACTTAAGAGTATCCCCATGGAGACGCCAGTCCCCAAAGCATACTTTATGCAAACCGAACTAACCGCACCTTTTGCATGTCCTGTGCCCCCCGCGTGTTACTCAAAAATGAAACATCTCAAGTGTCGAGTAAGGACGCTTAATTGTCCAAAAGGTTGGGTGCCCAGTACGCCCAAATTCCCCGACCGAAAAACTAGAAAAGAAGATCCATTTCACGATATAACAACAACTCAAGGCAAGTTCAACCACGCAAGGCTGCTGATTCTGGGGTGAGTAGCTTGAATCTCATATCACCCACGTCATCTCAAGGTATGGTGACGACAAACGTACTCTTATCAATAGCAGAATTTTAAGGCGTGTCACAGAAAAAGTGCCGAATTTGAATTAAGCGATACTTTCGTGCGTAGAACTCTGAAAGCATGATTCTATCATGCTCGCTATTCGGTGCCCACTCCGATTAGTGGCTTTTAGTTTTTTAGAACACTTGCGAGCGTTGAGTCTTGGAGTAAGTTTTCAACTGAGCAACACGTTCTCATCGTAAAGACATTCTATTCAAATTCATCGCCATTCAGTGAAGCACTCTATATTTACCTTCTGAGAAGCGCTGCGTCCATAGATGCAGTGAGGCAATTCCGCCTCGTGGACCCCCGCGAGAACACTTACCTTTACCGTAGTAATTGGGTTACTGGTTATGGATCGAACGTCGTCTATGGCTCAAAATTGCAAAATCATTCTAAAATTTAGGCGATCATAAATCCGCCAACCGCTTTTTATAGCGAGTTCCATTCAAACATAATGATACTAAAACGGTCATATATTTTCATGTTTGACACTGAAGCCTTGTTATGCCGCGGTATATTTGAAATAATAGCCGACAAAATTATTCGAGCCTTCCGCATATTGGCGTAACATTTACGAGTGCACGATGCATATACTTATGTCTAATGTCTAGTATTAACGAAATAGTTTAAATTTTAAACGCACGACTTCAAAGTACGAATGTAAAACTGCCATCAATAATAAATGTAAACGAAGATTTGACCGAAGTGTTCATCGTTCTGAAGAGTTGAGAATGTTTTCGAGTATTTTTGAAAATTTTACACTCATAGAAGTAACAAACATTCTCGTACGTGTCCAAACATATAGCCATCGATTTTCAAAAAATAATTGCACAACTGTTCGGTAAGTTTGGCAACACGCTAGGCAAGCAACATTCTTACCAAGGATCCCTGAAATCGCCACGAATGAAATCGCTATGACTGAAATCACTAAGATTAAAATGACTGGGATTAAATCACTAGAATTATATCACTAGGATTAAATCACTAGGACTAAATCACTAGGACTAAATCACTAGGATTAAATCACTAGGCTTAAAATCACTAGGATTAAAATCATTAGGGCTAGAATGCTTACGACTAAATCATTGCTTACGACTCCTCAAGTGGCAGGCACCTGACGCAGGTACGACTTAAAAAATCAATTGCGAAATGCGCGGGCATTGGAACGAGGCAGGGGCTCGTCCGGCCGCCGGCCATGTGCGTTTGAAGCTAATGGTGCAGAAAATGACCAGCGAGAAAAACAAGATTGCTGAATATCTGACTAATTACGAGCCACAACATGGACGCCTGCGAGATTTATTCATGGACATAAATGGGCAAGGTCGAGCGTGACTTTTAAAAGTCTTGTGCCTCTCGTGCTGCCATGATGCTGCGAGGGGGCTGAGGCCAACGTTATGAGCCTCCGCCCAACTGGGGGCAGCAAATTGCACGCCCCCCCCCTCCCCTGTAGAGAGAGGCCGACTTTCANCTGTTATTTCTATAGTCTTTCAAAGAAGGCAGTGGTCCTCGTAGAGTCGAAGTCGAAAACTAAATTCGAAAGTGCCTGAAAGTCCATATTGTACGTGTAGAAAATATACGGGCTTCCCAGAGCGTTCTGCCTCGAAGAAAAGAAATGCTTTAGTACAATTTAATATATACATGGAATAAAGCATTAACCTGAAGAATGCTTCCATTGTGAATGCCTCATTAGGTCTTCCTGCGTTCGTTGGATTCGCATCATGGGCGTAATTATTTAATTCATTAATTAATCATTATTCAGTTTAAAACTCTCTATCCAAATGAACTTTGATCCAAAGAGAGCGAAGAGAGGAAGGGACCCTTTAGTGTGAACTGTAAAAAAAGTGGAATCTAAGCTCAGGTGTGTTCCCACATCAGATCCCCTACGCATAGAAACAGCGAGTTGAAAAGAAATAAGAAAAAAGGAATAAGAAAGAAATAAGAAAAAAATAAGAGATGACGAAGAAAGTATGAAAATTGAAAGAAACAAAGTGAACACGAAAGATAGAAGTCCCGAAGGCCAACATATAGCAAAGGATGCGATAGACATACCTGACCCAAATGCCTACCCAATGCCCCTTGCTGGAAGCGTTGCCGTGAAATAAAATATTTCTCGAACGGTCAAAAATTCACTAATTAATGAAATTCTGCGTCCTCCCTCGAGCAGTTAGTTGAATTTGTTAATAAGGACATCAATGTGCCATGACGCTAATGAATTCGAATCCCTTAAATTATACAAGAAAACAGAGATGGAGGAGTGAAGCAAGCAAGCGTCGTAACGGTACGGGCGACCCTCCTCATCAGTGTATCATGCATAAGATGCTCGAGTAATTACTATGTATTTTGTACACAACGCGTCGCTAAAATCGCTGCAACAGGGACTATGACCCAAGCGTAGAGCATGTGAAGACTAGTAAACTAAATTATTTCAGATTCAATCATATTATGGAGTAAAATTGAATAGCAATGCGAAGAAACCAAGGTTCCACGTAAATATACTAAAAATGAAAGCACCGGTTTCACGTAACATTGAACACATTTTAAATCTCTCACGTGGTATAATTTTGGCTTCCCCTTCGCAGCTGCCGTTGTGTGTTCGCTTAAAGAAGAAAAATTCCCCCAACTCTTGGAGATTCACCATGACAAGAGCACCCATTTCTCTCACCTAGATTTTTACAGCTGATTTTCAGCGCTAGAAAAAACGCAGATTAGAGCTGAGCTGCAGAAGCAGCTCGTTGAGACGTCACGACGGCCCGCTGAGGCTCCGTCGGCTCTCTTGCGCAGCTTCTACCGTCCGATTTTTTCTGGCTGACTTTTTGGCCGATCGAATGCATTGGATAAGAATGGGGATTCCGATGGCCATATAAGGCAAAGTTAAGAAGACGTCCATGCAAGTCTCGAAAGGGGCTCAAGAATGGCGAGCTTTGTATCGAAGGAAGGTCAATGTTCCACGGCTGAATTGAGGCCTTCGATCTTGATTTTAGAGCAACATTTCCAATGGAGAATATTCGAGATTAAGCCACGCATGGAGATCAGGAAATGTTAATGGAGCTGCTGCATTAACACGAGGTGAGGCAACCAAGCCTGTGCTCTCTGAAAGATTATGGCCGATGGACTACCTTGCAGGAAGAATCAATTCAGATCGAAGGACGTTAGAAACGAGGAAGTCATTCCGAAAAATTAAAACACAGAGTGTAGCAGAGTGCTGCCCATTTTTCGGGTCAAAGTGTTACGTGCAGAGACGTTACTTTCTCAAATGTCACCCACGTACACTGTCACCCACGTACAGTGTCACCCACGTACAGTGTTATCCACACCAATTATTCACGATGCATCCAGAAATTTGACAAAAAAAACAATGTTATTAGGAGATTTGGCAAGTCTGCTTGGTATGCGTTCTCAGAAATTTGAACGTCTTGAGCACCCAATTAGCGGGACAGAATTTTCTGGTGGAGGTGTCCCTCCTACAGTTCTATTCTCCACCACAAAGTCTTTGTTAACTCTTTGACCTCCAGACAATGGGGCAAGATTTGTTACTATACGGGTAAAACCAGGCATATTAAAAAGATAAAAATATTCGTTTTCGTAAAGTTCTACCTGGACGGAGGATTTTCAGCTTATTCTAACCCTAATCTTGCACAATGAAAGAACTAGTGCATTTTTTTGCGCTTCGCTTACATACCCCAAGGTTGCTGTGGGTTTTAAAGGAATTTAGAAGGCTGAAAACGGAATTTCAATGCAGTCGGTGTAAAGATAGGAAATTTTCATGATGCGCGTGTGGCACTGGAGGAAACCAATGTGCCATTCTTGTTGCGAGATCACAGAAAAGTGTTTTCCAGGCAGTCGTTAACAATTGGTGAAACGTCGATTTTGAATAAAATTGCAGCGCAGTCTTCAATAAAATTCATCTGTAAAATGAAAAATTGAAGACCGATTGTCGTCCGTTTATGTACAAAACAATCAAACTATAATGTGCATATATACTCTAGAATTATGAAAAAGCCATATTGCTTTAATTACATGAACTTGAAAAATGTACAAATCCCCTAGAGCATGAAATAGGAGGCAGACTGGAAATATATCAAATCGAAATTGACGAGATTAGATCCCCTGTCGAGACTGATGATGAGGGAACTCGTTGTACCTCGCACCCTATGTATCGCGGACCTAGTATTGAGCTCAGCTTATCTCAAGGTTCTTCATGACACTAGTACTGGAATTTCGTTTCAGAGATCTGTATCTAGTGGTAGACTTCTGAACTACCACTAACTCTGAAATACCAGTACTAACGTAAATTTTGAACGTCTTCTCACTTGTAATTAGTGCACAGAGGTATAATTCTGTTTGAATTGTGAGCTCGTTTTCGGAAAATTTAAAGGGAAGGCAAAAATCATCGGTCAGTTCGAGGTGCACGAGGTCCAAGGTACTACAATTACCGCATCTCCCTTACTCAGCAGAGAATGACAGAGGAGGTAATTTACTGCTGTAGATACATGCAGTCATCAACCTACTATTATTCACTGAAGATCAGTCGAATTTATCAATTGATATTCAATGTTCCGTACCGATCGTCTTTGTTCTATGGCTCACGACAGTATAACACCATGAAGTTATACAGGTATATTCGTCAAGTAATACGTTAAACTCAGTCCGACATTAACATATTTACATAGATAACATGCTCGTAGGTTCATTATTTCATTTTTTGCGATTGCCAAAAAAATCTAGGTGCAGACTCGCCAAGTTCCATGAATTTTTAAGGAGTGAGCTCTCAATTATGCAAATATTATTCCCACTGATAAGATAGAAGTTCTGAGAGCGAAGTCGATTATAAGATGCCTGAAACGCTCATTTAAAAGCTATGGTGTAAGAAGGACCCTAATAAGTACATTCTTTAAGCCAAATGATGATCCCCAGGACTGTTTTTATGACTTTAATCATGATGTTAAAACTAATCAATGAACTGCGTACAATTTAAGAATCTCGTTCACCAGTAAAATATTCTCCTCTGACATTTCTACAATTATGAATTAAAATAAATCGGCATTTGGTGTTGCATTAATTGCCACCTTTATTATCAGAATCAAATGAACTAACTAAATTTCTGAATAAATCAGACGTATAAAAAGAGTTCTTCACTAGTTCGCTCGAGTCCTACATAGATTGGAGCGCGCTAACTTCATTTAGATTTCATATCATCCCTCCCAGATTCGACACTTGATTTAGTCCTTTCTCGAACGAAAAATAAAACGTTCGATAAATCATTTATTCGTAGCACATATGAACCCAATTTACAATACAAATAAACGCCAGGAGTATCAGCATTTCACCGTGACAGTCTTTACACTGGAACACAATTGTTTTGAAGAATCAGGTGAGCCGCCTATGAAAATTCATTTACAAAATTTCATCAACAAAAAATAAATCGGCCAGACTATCGCTGTTATTATTGGACATTATTATTTTCCTCAGCCACTTCGCTCCAGAAGCATTTCAGGCAAATTCATTCCGTTGAGTGACAACTTTAAACACGTTCCGAACAAGATGCAACCTCAGCATTAAAGAGAAACGAGTGAGTGAAATGCTACAAACGCTGCACAGTCTCCAGACAAAAGTATGATTTAATTTTCATTGAAATTGAACCACAGAGAAATGGTTCAATAGGTGACACTAAAAATAATACCCAAAAGTTTATCACATATATCGGGCATCAATGTTACAACAGAGTAACAAAACCCGTAAAAGGGCACGGGATTAATTTTTATTTCGTGACAGCCACCTCAAATACTTTACTCCTAAACTTTGTACCAGTTGTTTTCGTGTGACCCTGTAATGCCTGAGCCGTGATCAAGCTCTGGCTTCGTACTACGCGCAACGAATGATTGGCTGGAGCCCGGGACCCTGCAGTTGGTGGGCGTAGACGGTGAGCTGAAGGAGCCTTGGTCGGGTATCTTAATAAAGTAATTATTCATAGACTTCGTAGTCACGACTTGCGCTGGATCATGGCCCGAATTGGACCGGCAGGATTTGGGACCAAAAGGGGACATTTTAAAGGACCTATTTACAGGGACAGTAGTATTCTCCCAGCTCGAAAACAATTTTAATGGAGCAGTGAAACCTGAAAACATCAGGCTTACATATAATATATAAAGACCAATTTGAGTTGACAAACAATATCCTACGGGCAAGCTAAGTAAACGTTGGCGCATATCATTAGGCATAATATTAAAAGAAACTCAAGAAAAAAGATTTCAAATGAACAGTGCCAAGAGTAGCTAAAATTGTCTAGATTGCACACGAGATATTATTTACAGCAAACAGAATATTTCAAGGAAAAATATCGGCATGTCGCAGGAAATCTCCAGGAGGCGCCAGGAGTGGATCTTGCACACTAAAGTTAAGTTGCACCATAACTTACGAAGTGAATTCTTGGGAGATGTTACCGGTTATTACGAAATAAAGCTGCGATGTCGGTAATCGCTCAAGATTCGACGAAATATCAGTAACAGGGGCCAGTTAGAGCTCCAGAGGAGGCACCAAAATTAAAGTTCAATTAAAAGCAATCCAAAAGCAGATGTACTTGAACTAAGGTGCGTTAGGGCCAGAAAGCTCTTTTTATGGAAGCGTGGGGCGGGATATTGAGCAAGATTAGTGGTACGTCCTGGAGTTCTCGGAAGTCCAGCCACTCGTTTGGGGACTTGTCTCATGGAGTACCTTTTCTTGGAATCCCCGGAGACACATTGCAGGTGCACGCAGAAATCATTCTCGGCCACAAAAATTATTTCGGCAACCTATGATTACGTACAAGGCGACGCGGTCAGGCCACAGCCGAACGATTTTCCGACGGTCATTTGCGCCACTTGACGGTCTTCGTCAACTCCTATTTTGTGCCGTTACGTCATCCAAAGCGACGTTTTGGTCAACCCGTCTACTACTTTAGAAACTCGAGTCAGTGAAATCTTGTTGCATTGACATGCATTTACAGAGTTACAGCGAGTTTAAATAGACCCCGTGTTTCACGAAGAATGTAAAAGAAGGTTTTTAACATCTCTAGCGTTTACATTCATGACCATGAAATTTTGTCGTCGATATTGCAGGAAGTTTATGTGAACCTAAAATAGCAGTTCATGAAATACTCTCTCATTCAGCACACTCACCAGCATATTTAGAGAGAAAGCAAATCGCCGACCCTCGTCATTCCGTACACTCAGCCCTAAAAACAATTCTGGCTAGCTGTCACAATACGATGAGTGAAGTGAGGATAGGGGTCGAGAAACAGTTTGCGTAACGGTTGCATTTTATTTCAAATTTAAGAAATTTACCATGGTTTTTCCAGGCTTTACAAGCTTACAAAAAAATGAACAATGTAATTTGTTGCTGCTCGAAGTAACACACATACGGCGTACAGACACACACGCACGCGCGGCGCGCAATGGTGACATGTAGAAAAAAAGACTGCATAGCTTCTATTTGATCTGTAGGTCAAGGTTTCAGTTACGTTTACTACTTTAGAATTTGTGCCTGACTTCGAAGAATGAGCAGCATCTGTCGTAAGAGCTGCAGCTTGATAATTACTGACCTAATGCATGTAAATTTTCCAAGTAATTACCCTCATATAAATGGTATAATAGAATGAATACACGGAACTTTCAGTACTAAGTCTTACAGCTGATGTCAAAAGAAGAGTGAAAGAACACAAGATATTAACATTTGTTATATTTGTAGACAGTATACCTCATTGCCTCTTTTCAAACGCATAATTTTTCCAATCAAAGAACCTTGAGGCAATTATTTTTGTGCCCAGGAACTTAAAAATTCTGAACGCGCAAATTTGTGGCCGCTGAAGGTGCCGCACCGGACCACGTGGGTCTTGTTCCATCCTAAAAGGACTAACTTACCTTTCTTTTGAATGAACGAATTATTGAAAAATTGGAAAAGCATGCGTTCACATTCATGCACTTGCGTGCATTTCCACCATAGTTTTGGACGAGACAATAGGAATTTAAAACTAATATGAATGATTTATGAAAGCCATTGTTAGATTAAACTAGATTTTCAGTAAGGTTACAGCTCCCTATGCACGTGAAATGGGATTCAAAGAGAGGGGAAAGAGAGAACTTGTTAGTATGGAATTTAGAAAACTTAAAATCAATACACAGATGAGTTCCCACATAGGGGTTCTTTGTGCGTAAGAAACATCAATTAGAGAAGAAAGAGGAGAAAATAAAGAATTATCCAGCAAAGAAGCCATGCAAATGTAAAAAGTGGACAAGAAAGATCGTAGTCCTGAAGGTCTTGCTAGTCCATCCTAACAGTGCTCCACTGGGGACGCCAGTCCTCATAGCATAGGATAGACCAACACAACTAACAACTATTGCCTATAAGTCCCATGAAGGGAATGTCCATTATTCTCGACAGTGGTCCTTATACGGCTAACTCAGCCCGGGTGGTCGCTAAAGACGTCTGCGCGCGCTTCGTCTCGCGTGAAACAAAAGCCGCTGTGGTAAACGATGACACACAACTTTACGCTAATCAAATTGACAATCAGTAGAAAATTTTCTTAAGGGCGAAGTTGATTTACCAAATATTTGGTGTTAAAATTGGCACTACGGCACCGTTACTCAGTATTAGTCCATCAAATTTCGCGTTCCTATAATGCAAAATTGTATGAAGTTATGACAGACCGAATCCCATAGCAAGAAAACCCTACTTTTAGATCGAAAACAGTCAACGAAGTATTTTTTTTATTAATTATTAATCGTTTTCCTCGGAAGTTTCTACGCATAAAGCGGAGAGTAATTAGGCAAGCGGTGCATATCAGGCGCGCTATCGCAGAATCTGCACATCACATGAACATCACAACACAGATACTGGACCACAATAAACCTACGCATTTAAGGCACGGTGGGTTGTCGCGCAAATTGTTTGTCCGTCCGCATCTGACACGTAACAGCCGGGGGTTCTGGCACACTAACATTTGAGCAGCGAAAAACGAGTAGGATGAACATCCGAGCTCGGAGAGATATTTGAAAACCTGCCTCACTAAAATGCGATCTAGAGTAACAAAAATGGCCCACAACTTTCATGTATTCATGTAGTTACGATCGTCCGATACTCGCTCCAGAGGCGAAAAGGATATTATGAAAATTAGGCTCGAATTTTTCTCAGTCAAGATTCCGAGTCGAGCGATGGAAGTACTATTTTTTTCCGGACCCCTTTCAGTCTAAGCAAGCGACGTCAAAACATAAACCGAGCGCTGGAAAACACCGTAGAAGATGATATAAATTACTCGGAGTGAGGACTGTGGTAATCATGTGGCACGCGTATGGGATAAGTAGGTAGCGAGCCTTGAATATGGACGGCGGCAGAGCGCGTCATTCTGCCGACAAATGGATTCAATAATGTAGGCTTTTATCGGGTAATCTTGTCAGAAGGGGAGCGTTAGGACCCGGTCTCTACCAGCAGCTCTCAATTAAGCGGTCCGCTCCCACGACACCCGAAGCACCATCGTTCAGACCAGCGGTCCGCCACAGTGAAGCTCAAGTCAGCAGCGTACTGTGCACAGCACCAATAGTCGAGGTTAGAGTAGATTACGAGTCAGTTGAAAGCTCCCTCTCGTCATTAACTATGATATAAGAGAGCAAAGAGAAATGACCATTTAAGATGAACATACAAAACGAGGGGTCTATTTGCCCAGGTGCATTTCAACAGCGGATTCCCAGCGCACAGAAACAGTAAGCTAAGAAGGAAGAGGAAGAAATGAAAAAGAATAATTAGCGAAGAACTCATGAAACTTTGAAGTATAATGGGCCAGAAAAATTGAAATATCGAAGGTTTAGCTAGAGTTGAGGTAGCCTAACAGTGTCCCCCTGCGATCGCCAAGCCTTTTAGAAGAGCGAGAACAAACCTAACACACATACTGAAGCATCACTCACACGCGTACTCGTATCACTGCCAGGAGGTGCGACGACCATGAAAGCCGGAATTTGCCCCAGCTTTTGAACACGTGTTCAAGGTGTCCATAAAATCTTTCTCGGATTCGGGAGCGACAAAATCCGAATGACAATGTGACTAGATTAGGAATTTTTCTACTCCTTATTGTTGACTCATTCGTCACCAGTGGTTATCTGGCTGAAATATGTGGGTTGGCAATGGCTATGCTCGGAAAGACTTTATGGACACCCTGTATTTTAAATCCAAGTGTTCAAAACATATTAAAATTGAAAGCACATATGACGAGGCGTTTATATAGTTCAAAAATTCGTGTCTGCAGTTTGAAAACAAGTAAATCGTACTTCATGGAAATCGGAAAGAAATACTAGGGTGTTCAGTTTTGGTATAAAGTTAGTGACGTCGATGAAAATCCAATGCTTGCTATAACTAGTACAAGATTATTTTCATGAAGTATGAATTACTTTAGTATCCTGGACCCTGAATACTTCAAACTCCGGGCCCAAAAAAAGTATTCACTGTAATTCAATCATTTCGAAACGAAGAGACTTACACTCGCTAATCTCACGCGCGAATGTAGAGTAACTATTAAATAAGCCGTGGGTGGGTGGCGCTCGCCGGCAGTTTGAGCGCATACGCACGGGTCTATTGCTTCAAAATGATTAAGTTACAAACATTGAGTACTCCAAATCCTCTGTATACGTAGAAGTCTAGCGGTGCATGGCAATACAATGATGTTCACGTAATGCGTGCGCGTGGAATTATACTTATGAGACTTCCGAATGGTGGAGAGAATTCCATCTACGAGTTGAGAGGTCAAACTCTTACACCGTTTCCATGCAAAATTTGTGCTCCAAATTGGAGATGAAAGGCTGTCAACAGTTCCAACACCCTCAGTTTTCACGAAAATGGGAATAAAATCAACCAGAACGCACTTCGTCATCAAAATGTCGCGCTGAGGAACTTGGACCTCAAGGCGGACTGTGTGGAACGAACATTTCTGCCACTGACATCTATAAAAAGCGCACGATTGGCATGGTATAACAGTTATGAAGTTCATTAATTTTCATAAGAGTGTAGTAAATATCTCGGAAGAAAAAATTTATATATTGTTTGTACCTCCTGGTAACTGATGTTCAAACTCGCATCGCCGCTTTGCTGCGATCGACCTCTCGATTATAATTGGTCGCGATTTTTCCATCACACACAGCTATGCCATGAGCAGATTTACACGTTCAAAGCCCAGCCAAATACTAAATGAATTTCTACTGCACGACCAAAGAAACGCGGCTCTCGATTCAACTGGAATACATCCTCACTGTTGTGCAAAGTGGAATGACGCTCGGAATTTAAGTAGAAGCTTACGTGAGAAACCAACTTCCCTGGACTAAGAAAGACGTTTAGAATTAATGTAAAAGCGTAGAGAAAAGACCACGTTCCACAGACTCAATTAGGCAATAAAACACACAAGGATAAGAGTGGCCGAAACTCGTACAGGGAGTGCAGAACTACACGAGAAAGCGTCGAGTGGAACATGGGCCACAGCCCTGCAGCTCGAGGGCACTCAAGAGAGGGATGTTTTCATAGAAAGGCCCTCACACATGATCAGATCCTTGAGCAAATGACGGCCAAGTCAATGCACTCTTGATTCAAAGAGATCGCATTCTCCTTCAAACACCGCTACAGGCTCTTTGGGATGTTGAGAAGTTAAATTTAGGTTCTGGCTCTAATACTGAAACCAGCAGACTCTCGGTACAAAGATCATTTTTCCTCGTAAAGAAATTTTCTTGCTCACCACCAATACGTGTATTTTT
>VOMN01029640.1:0-26046 GCA_014899125.1 Orchestia grillus
AGCGTTTAATTTCCTCCCTCTTTTTTGTGTCACCCTGTATAAAGACTTAATTGCCCTAACCCTATCTCCGAAGGCCTATCCTATGCACCCTGAAGGGTAAATATTCTGCTAAATTAATCTGGAATGAAGGTGTAGATAATTTAAACATTAAGAGTTTGGTAGCAAGAGTTTAGTCTAGGGCTTAAAGGGTCTACTATGTATACGTTTTGAAACAGCAATTAGCAGATGAAACAACAGAAAAGATACAGTTGTAGCATGAAATGACCGGTTGAATGGTCTCTAAACGATTTAGCTTACTCCGAGGTGAACAATGTTTAACCTGTTAATCGGAATGGGGGAAGGTAATCACCAAGTCTCTTCTGATATCGGACAGCTTATCTGCAGGTAAAGTTAGACGAGGAAAGTGATTGGGATAAATTTTGTGTATTTAGGATGAAACATATCATTGTTAATCATTACACTACATTTCTATTGCATTTTAAAATTTAGAAGCGCTTGACCAATTACCCTGGTGATCTTTGTACATATCTTTTGTAAGGAAGCGGATGAACGATGTACATTGATTACAATCTTTATCTAACAGACAGTGGTCCAACGAGTTATCGGAGATTTGCAACGATACTCGTTCGCGAATGTCTGCTGGTGGTACCGAATTGTCGAAGACTAATAATTGTGAAGAGCTATGAGGGCAGTTAAAATAGGATGGAGTGTTTTGCACAGTCTGAAATTTGAAAGAATATTAGGATACAGGCATGAAAAATGTTTTGTCTGCATGTGTTACGTAGGCACAAAAAGTGTCGTATAACTAAGTGAGAAGCGTTGTCGTGAATGGCGAAGTATTTTAATCAATTCAGCCTTACTGATCCAATTTTAGTTCGAGGAAAGGAACTATTGCGCAAAATTTGGCGAGAATGGTTGTTGTTGGACGAGCAGTTATCGGAGCAGTTGCAGGAGAGCTGGTTAACACTGCATAAAGAACTAAAAAAATTGAACTTTCATTTTTAAACGCAGATGCTCAATTTAAGGTATGAATCATAATTTGATTATTTTTATTGATGCGTCAATACCACATTATTGAGCACGCATTTATGAATAAGTTGAAAAAAAATCCGCACATACTTTATTTGGCAAATTTAAGATTGCTCCCAATAAATCTTAAAGCTTTCTCATCTCGGAGGTGCTCACTGTTTTTCATGATATGAAGAATTATTCTTTGCTTTAATTAAACCACTTTCTCGCGTACTGATAAAGAAGGCAGTAATCGCTATAGATTCACAAGTGGTAACTTCTTTGTTTCTTAATAAGCAAATCAAATCCCGCAACGCATTCGCTGATAACCGGGTTGACGATATAAATCAATAATGATTCACTTTAAACTTAAATTTAGTTTGATTTGCCACTTTCGATACGCTTAATCCCGCTGATTTATTGACCTGAGTCGTGTCCAGCCCAGCGGTGGGCTACAGCTCCTCACGGCTCGTATGCCCCATGTATTTAAAGTTCATTAACTCGTACAAGGTTGGCTTATCGGTAGATCAGTTGGTTAAAAAGTTGAAATTCTCGTTCTGTGGTCCACAGTTCTTGGGGCAGCGACCGATGCAATGGCCGCATCAGTCCTTGGAGGCAGTTTCTGATCCCAGCAAAATGCACACACGTGTTGCTCAATCTGCAACTCGTAACTATGTAGAAAGCAGAGCGTATTACCATTGGAGCAATAAACTTCTCTGCTTAAATTGTTGGGGGTCACTACTCGGCTTTAATGTGTTCTTCAGAGCTCAATGGGTTCCGACATCTCGTCGAAATTGTTTTGCCCGTACGAGGTCGTACCGGCTGCGCCTTGAGCAGGAGCATCATTATTTCTTCGAGCGTATCTGTGTGGTAAATATACGAATATAAAAGTTCCAGCCATTGTTAGTGATTTGAATTTGTTAACGGTATACATTGTTTATTCCAATCAAAAGTTTGATTTGATAAATGCAAGTATATATCATACGTTTCAAATACTATTCTTCAATCTAGAGATGGTCATTTAATCCGGCTGATAAATAATTTACGATTTTTTTCAGCGTGCAAATATCTTGCATTATTTCTTCATTAAATTTATTGCAAAATTGGGGATACTGGTTGCCTGCCTAACGGGTTGTTAGTACTTCGCAAATTATTGTGACCTTGTGGTGTGCAAGGTTAATGCATAGTTTTGCCGGTATCCTAAGCCCATGGAGTTATTTATTTAGAGATTGAGTAGAATTGAGACGTCTATTCGCTTGTACTGGCGTGGATTACACTAAAAAGCTTTAGCGTTCCACTTGGTAAAAAGGTGATTAAAATGTACGTGTTCCTATACACATGAGCATTCATGCTGTGCGTTTGGAGTTGGCACCAGGCATGTCCATAAATGAATTTCTTGCCACGTTTCTGAGATTTACATACATGGATTCCCCGTTACAGTTCATAGTGAAAATGCACCAACGTTTTTGAATTTGGGTGATTATATTAGTGACTTTTTTGACACCTACGCTGATGAACATCTGGCGCGAAACAATGTTTAACATATTTGTATTCTATTAAATACTCGTAGCTGGAGATTGGCTCTGCCTGAGCGGGTGATTGGTTTAGTAAACAGATGCTTGTTTAAGTACACAAGAAGCGGTAAGTTCTCGCCCTTTAACTTACCGGTGACACAGCAGATGTATCTTTTGAAACATCTCCTAATTTGTCTTACGCCGGTGCCTTTGAAGAGTATTACCGTTTAGGAATTATGAAAAGTTTTCCAGAATGATCGCATCTCGAAATGAATTATTAACTCCTCTGGTCTACCGAGGTTTTGGAGAGGCTTCAACTTTTAATCTACTCAGAATGCTTGCAGACTTGGAGAAAGATCACATTGTACCAATCCAAATAGGAAAATATTTTGTTAATAATAAAAATCGAGTTAATTTCCCAATTCACTAAAGCTAGACCTACACGGTCACTTGGGCGTATAGTGGAACTAAATTTTGGGTCAGATGGTATTCGATCAGCACAGATTATGCGATTCGATAGGACACTTGGAGACTATGCGTGAAAACATTTTCCACGCTTTACACGTAGGATATTTACGCTGACGTAGTCAAGTCTCCCCGCATGGTAGGTGAACGAAGCTTCTCCCGAAAAAGGGCCTAATATCCGGCTATGGTAAGCAGTGGTAGAATTATATAAACTCAAGTTACGCGAATAAGTTTACTTGTTGTGTAGCTGGGGAGCGTATGGATAATTTAACTAGATTATTAGTTCAAGTGACTTCCTTCCTAGATCATTTACTTAAAAACGAGTTTCCAAAAGTATACGTTACATTGTAGTCTTTGTGTCGCAGTTCGCTGCTCATACGTTTTTTTATTGTGCGTAGAGTTACTTTGTAAGCTAGTTACCATAAAAGTCAGTTGTTCAAGAGATCCAACTATGAAAGCATCAGGCACAGGCTGACCACACTATGAATTACCAAATCCTACCATTTAAAGACGTGGCATCGGGAGTCCTGGAAAGGTGCAGTTCAACTAAATTTCCAATAAAGTCCTCGTTGTGTTCCGGAGGGAAGAGGGAAGAAGGACTGGCAGTGCTGGCCACCGGTGTTTCGCCGATGATCGCGACGTTGGGGCGAGAACTTGAACATCTGGAAGAACTGCAGTCATTTGGAAAGGATTCATGTCATTGTACATTATCATCAGTTATCATTACCATCCTGTCTTTAGTTTGCTGTGTGGATAAGTATTTTTCCTTTTGTATTTGATTCACCTGCATTATTTGCTTTATTTTCCCAACTTACTTAGTGCTCGAAGTAAATTTTAAGCAAATTTTCTTGTTATCTTAAACTAATCCGCTTGAGGTCTTAGTGAAGGTTTTTTTCCCGGTATGGGATTTTCCAGGAATTGATTTAAGCCTTACTTGCTTAGATTGTAAAGATAAATGTTTCTATATATTTTTACCTTTACCATTTGCTTATTCTGGAAGCCTTCGCACTGGGCCCAATAATTTGCTCAGGTCGGTCTTCTCATTGCGACAGAGAAAAAGGTCAATAGTAATTCATTTAGTTATTTGTTCCTCATTCTTTGATCAGATAGTTTATTTTGCATTTTTTTCAATATCTTTCACATTATCTGGAGACTGCCTCTCGTTTCCGTCGTCGTAGTCCATTGTTCTTGCTTGTTCTTTAAGTAAAAATGAACAATAGCGGCTGGAAAATGGAAAAAAGAGAATGAAATACGATTGTACACCATTGAAGCTATTATTTCGGTGTAAAAAACAATTATTTTTCGCATCTATTCCTAAGGACGAATTGTTGATCGGTATTGGAGCTCAACGTGCGGACGGGATTTGTTAGAGTCCTTTAAAATATGCAATGTTTTCACGTCGTTCTGTCCATTTGACAAATGTTCTCGAATAACAACCATTTAATCTGCATGGAGCAGGGACAGAACCTGCCAGTGAAACTGTATGAACGGTTGCAGAGTCCGTTTCGTTCCGGTTGTCTCCGATGTGATTTCTCAAAAGTTCAGCGTTGGCACAATCGTACAAAAAGATTATTCCTTCGAATATATGATTTTTATTTCTGCCACACATGCGTGCTCTTTTATTGTGTTTGTCTTTTCAAAGAAAATTCTTAATTTTTATTGCCTGACACCAAAATTATAGTAGTAGCCTTTCCTGTAATCTTGCTATACCCTTATTTTATACATTTATTTTATGCCATTGCAGTACATACAATTAATTTGGTAGTTGTCATTTCTGAAATTAAGTTACTTGGTTTTTATACCCTAGTCGCGCATGGAAAATTTAGCTTAAACACAAACTTAGCGATTAGGGCAGAATTTTGCCACAGTATCAATATATATTTATCTATATACGACGAAATAGCTCAAATAAGTATTGAACAATAAATGATGAATGTTTCTTACATTTTCAATTCAAACGTAGCGTTTTGCTGTGTCACTAAATCATCACATGGTAAGGGTCTTCAAAGTGAATTTTCACATGAGCCTCGCTGAGAAATTTGGCGGCTTAACTACAGCACCTGTATTGTTTCGCAGTTTTGTCTTCTGATATCCATAGAGTATGCAGGTGAAGCAAAGCAGCTCAGTCCGTCCTCAACGCACTTTTCGTACATGTTGCATGTATTTCTGCGAGTGAAGTTAAATCGTGAATTCATTTCGACAACTTACGCTCCATGCACGGAAAAATAAACAATATCTTCGAACAATATATTGTTACTCTACTTCATCGTGTGACACTAATATTTTTTTGAATAGACTAATCAAATAATAGCCGTTAATTTTTGAACTATTTTCATGTCTCTTGAAACCCCAAAAACTATTAGACCAATTTTCATAGTCCAAACGAGAAAAATAGTTTAGGACAGTGGAAGCATTTCAAGGAATGCCACCCCAATCCGCAGAACATCATATCTATCTTGAATCCCGAATGTAGTCCTCGAAATTTGTAAAAGTGAAGTACGAATGAATTTCGTAGGGAGAGTAGTTATGAATTGGAAGGAAGGGTCTGAATGCGCACAAATATGCGAGTGATTTAGAAGCTTACTGAACTGTGGAACTACAATAGAATTCTACAGTACGGTCTGTAGATATCCATGGACCTAGCGCGACATAACTGCTGAAAAATATGCAGCTCAAGATTGAAGAATTTACAAGCCCTGAAAAAATGCACTTGATCACTCGTGAGGAAATAACTCTATTAAATTATAATTCAACTCATGTGGAGTTCTAACAAACTGCTCTTCGAAGAAAAAACTTAGTAAGTGTTCAAACAGACCATGCGATTGAATCGTATAAGAAATTATATTCTTCGGATAGAAAAGTAATGCACTGCCGCTTAAAAAATTTGGTAGACTAGACAACGCATACTGTAGGAATTAATTTACGTAGACTAATAGTGTAAAACTCATAGAAATTACATTCATACACTGTTAACTTGTTCTCCAGGAACGTTGTAAAAATACTAACAATTATCAATCAATTGAAGATTACACTGAAAAAATCAAGTGGTGATGAGTGCAGCTGGGAAGACCTACACATACAATCCTCTTTCAAGTTCTCTAACAATTTTGGAAAAAATTGGAGTCGTAGATCGAACGAACAGTTCATCGTACTTTAGTCGAGACCAGAAAACAGCGGAAGAATGCCATGTATTCAGAACCTGCAATTCCCTGCCTATTTAATTTTTACATTACAAACCGACAGATACTGTTCTTACCTTCTTGAAAGTCCTCCACGAGAGATGGTCTACAGAGCGAGCAGTTTGAAATCCTTTCCATGTTTTCGAGTTCAGAAAATTTTTCATATTGTGATCAAATGGTCAGTTGTAAGACAAACACAAATTAAGAATCGATCCATGCTCAAAAAATCCATTCATACGAATCTATGAGCGAAACAGCTCACTAAACTTCGAAATTGTAACCCTAGATTTACACCGGCAGATCAGAAACCAATTCTGATCTAGGCAATCCGAAATCTAAAGAATGACTCCACAAAGTCACACTAAAAATTATGTCTACAATAGTCAACCTTGAAGAAAGACTAAGATATAACTTGCAAACTGTTTTTTTCATGCTGCACAGGGCTCACTGGGCAAGCTAGGAAAAATAGAATATGTATAAATATGATGCACTAATTTTAATACTAATGTGTATCCAAGAATTCGTGGAGAAAAAGAGGATCGTGCCATTGTTTTGATCTTAATCGTGTTCTTCACGTAGACAGACATCAAAATATTCAGAGTACTAATTTTCAAATTTATCCTTTTTTTCAGATGACATTGTTTTATAAAAATGACATTAATTTAATGAATAACTTTGAGACAATTAACGTCCGTTTACTAATTGGTCTTGTATTTTATAATACTCGAGGAAAATTGGTACTAGTATACGCAACCAGGACTCAAAGAATTCACAAGTTTCCTTCGTAGTTTTCCCCGAAAATATTTCCATTTTTACTTGAATTTGTAGACCAATAACTGTACTGTGTTGGCCGGCTCCGTAGCGAGATTGACTTCAAGTCAGATGGTCCCCGGTTTGATACTCCGGGCCGAAGTTCTTCCTTTAGGAAAGGGAGATTGAATTCGACATGCCTATAAAAAGCTGGCACTTCAGTGTGACCTAGGACGCGGTGCCCGAAATAATTCCAAGGCGTCGGCGTATTGAACATGATTACGCATCACATCTTCATGGATAATAATTCTGCTCTTACTCCTCGATACCTAAAACGCGATACTTTTACCGCATTTATTTATTTTTTCCTGCTTAGGTGTGTGGTCGTTTAGACAAGCCATTTTGCAGGTTAGGAATTATTCTCAATTCCTACAATATTCTGCTAAAATTCATCCATGTTCTAAAAAAACAATGAACATGCTAAATTTCACTGACGGCTTGTTTCTTGATGGGGATCGAATTAAAAGGTTGTTCAATCCGACTATATCAGTTCTGTAGCTCAGCATCGTTTGCAACTCATCGCTTACTGACGACAAACGAGGATACTCGGGGTAATCCTTTCCAAGTCGATCTATGATCACTCAGTGGTGGTCGGAATTAAAAATCCAATGCGAATACATGTCGGAAAACCCTGAGTTCTACCTCGCGTGTTAGACTTCCATGAAGTGTTTCACTAATACTAATCAGGTAATAAGTACAACGGCTCTTACTCGACGGTATTTAATGTTTCGGTGGCATTTTCATAGAACAAATTAGTTTTATTACCAAGTATTTTAGAAACATCATATTGGATAATAAATCGAATTAATCAGATTATGAATACGTCAATGATTGATCGCATGTACACCCTTGGTTTCGTTCATTTTTAGACAAGATTTTTGAAGACCAATATTGGGCATTCTTAAGTGTAAACATGACGATTTTTGCCATTCTGAAATGCAAACGTGACGACTTTTTAAGCAATTATTTTTCTGAAGACCAAAATTGGAGATCCTGAAGTGACAGTGGAAGTCATTAGTCGTTCGTGCATCTTCCAAATTTTTTATCGTTTTTTTACATTTACCTTCATTTTACCCTTTTTTTCTCAATTACATTGCATGTGTCGGTGATCCAACGCTAGGATGACAAAGTGCTAGCACGGGTAGATAAAGGTCTTCGTATTCAAGAAATGAACACTCAAGATATATGTTGGTGCTAGATTCTGCTTTGATGAAAGAGGACATGGAGTTTCACTGCAACCGTTTCATAAATACAAAGCAGCATACAAATCATTTTCATATGCATTCCGTGCCAAGTTGCTACTCCAAAGTCCTGCCTTTAATAAGTCTCCAGCTGCAGCTAACTTATCAGATGTACTATACACTCGGAAATTGTGGGAGGTAGCTAAAACTTTAGCGGAAAAGTAAAACAAAAAAAACAGGTGTCAGTTAGTAAGCGAAGCAAGAACAATTCAGTGTACATATGTCAAAGAAAATTAGCTAAAGTTTGAATGGTGAGTAACACCGCAGGCCTGACCAGCCATTAGTGGAGTAACTTTCATTGGAATTTCTGACAGGTGTTATAAGAAATCATACCTTTCACTGCTTTTCGATGAAACGACTGGGATAATATTCTATATTCTACGCGTTGTAAAAAAATTAGACAAAATTGAATAAAAAGAATGAGTTGATATGTAAAATAAGGTTTCGAAAAAAATGAACCTTCTCTTATTATTCCAAAAAGCTCGTCTTACTGGTTATGATGACCTTAAAGTATGATACACATTGTCTGTTTGGTATTCTATTCGTCAAGCGATAAATGACGTGCAGTGCAATTTCTTTGGGTGCATGACTATTGGTATTCAAAATGAAAGAGATCCCGCAACAATGATTTTATATAGTTTGCGAGTAAATAAGGTTAGAAAGCTCGTTTTTATAAGAACTAGCCAAATAGATACTGTAACTTTGAGTCCATTCAAAGATAAATTGAACATCTGTATACACCTCGAGTCAGATTGTCTCACTCAGCAGTCCTGTCCAATTGAAATAACAAAAGTAGCTCTTTTACGCCGAGCAGATATTTTTTGACATTTCCTTTGGTGAATAAACTGCCGAAGGAGTTACATCCAGTACTTATAATTGAAGGGCTATCTTCGATAAAAAGCATGCAAGTCCCTCATCAGTTCCTCGTATTCTTTGGAGAAAAACATGCATTGCCTTTGTTCGATTTCGAAGGCGTTTTTAACATTTGTTGTCAGTACTTCCGGTTACGTCTATTGTGTGTTGCAAAGGTGGGGTTTACATTGTCACCATGTTTCCACAGCTGTGGTTTAGTAGCGGATTCATATTTTTTGTTAAATATATATTATTACACCGTTTTGTTTTATCTTTTCCATGTTTGCATATATTTTCTATGTTCATATTTGTGCATCTTGAAGAATATTGGTAATGCATGAACAGGTATACAAAGGGGACACATAAAACACCACGAGTCCTTTAGCTGTTGTCGTTGGGTAGAGCTCTAAAAAATGACGAGGAAATTATAATTATAAAATGCTCTTGGTTACCGGATCGCCATGTGCTTCTCAATATGCATTTAATAAGGAAATGGAACATAATACTTTGAATTTAACGAATGAGAGTTAACTTCTTTGATCAGTGTACCAATTCGTTAGGTATATCCACATGACGGGATGGACACCGCATGAAGTCACGGGAAGATCTGCTCGCAAGTTCCTTAGGTCGTTAAACATTTTACTTAAACCACACCTCAGAGCCTGTACACAAACGTGAGGGAAAACCTCAAGAAGCGGTCCTTCCGTAAGAAAATTTATTTATAGCGGCACAAAAGTAAGCACTGTAATTTTTACAACTTTAGCTTACGTTCGTCAAAACTTGGGGCTAGCTCTCTCAAATCTTTGACAGCGTTGAAAGGGTCATATGAGTGGTTGAAAGAAACGGTAAGATACGTGGTATGTTTGAAAAATGGAACATACATAATCAACTGGGTGTATCGTTTCGAAGAAGTCCATGGAATCGCCATTTTTGGGCATTCAAGCCGAAATCGGAGAAGAGAGATAACTGCGTCGTATCTATGAATATCGAACAGGTTTAACCTTACGTTATCAACGCACACTTCTTCAAACTAATTTCCCACAAGAAATTAGCCTTTTGTTAGGTGAAAGCCTTCGAATGAAACTGGAAAGGATGTATACCCAAATATGGTATACAATTCGATAACTGTGAGACAAAAGTAGCTCAGAGTCAGGAACAGATTTTCTTATCAGAAATTCTACCAGGTAGTTTTAAACACTATAGCAAAATACATAGTCCTTCTAACACTTGGTAATGATTTAGAGTGTCGATTTCGCGACTTGTAGTGGAAGTGATGTCTTTACTGACGTATTCGAAGTACTTCTGAAAAAGTCCTGCTGAAAGAGCAAATGCGTCAAGTAGTTAAAGCTACAGGGTAATTCCCTTTGAGAATTTAGTACTAAAAACGAGCCTTATTTCCTTTGATTCATGAGAGCGTTAAAAGTAGGGACTAAGTTTCATGTGAACAAGAAGCTAGTTTCTTGGTCAGCATAGTTTTATGACGAGATATTCTTTTTATTAATTCGTGAATATTCGGTTAAACGAGTATCATAAATCTGTCAGATCACACAATGGAACGGCAGCGCTCCACATTCGTGACTTGGTCATCACACTGATGTCGAATGAATCATCCCGTGGATAACGTAAATAATTTGTGCCATGAAATTGAATTCTATTTTAGCTATGATCATAAACGTAATTTTAGCATAGCTAAATAGATGGAGGTCACCCTGTCCTACTTTCACAATAGATGTTAACAGGATTTGTAATGCTTGTGTAGTTTGCATCGGCTTCAATGCTCTATTAGGTATAATTTACAGGTGTTCAGTGAAGTCCGAAGAGATCACTGGTGTAACCTACTTGCACAATAGCAGATCGACAATCTGCTTGAGCAGTAGCAGTTAAGTGACATAAATTCAACACATTCCGTAAAACTCCGTAAAACTGAAGACCATGGACAATTTCTTCAGTCAAAGGAGTCGTCAGATGCGAATTGCTCTTCAGGTTCCGTTCCAAGTAAATTTTCTGAGGTGCAGTTGAAAATCAGTAGAACACTAAATAAATCCCAGGAGAGTGCTCTGAAAAATTATTTCAGACTAAAGTTGAACACCTCAGAATTCTTGCAGTCTTCGAGTTGCTCTCATGAAACGCCACGGAAAATTATTCACCAAAACAGAGTTTCACGATTTATAATGAAAGCCAAGCGACAATACAAACAAAACGATGAAAACAAACAGCAGTTTGCAGGCCGATGCTTAATTCGAAATTAAGCATCTATCATACTTACCAACAGAATCCAATTTCAAGAGCTCACTTACGAAAACCTGATGTGCATTGCATCTCAATGCCAAACAGCTCACAAAGACCTTAAACCTAATTTAAGTTCAGGTGAATAGTGCGGATAAAACCTGGAACTGATGCCATTGATTTAGGAGCTCACTACTTTCTAAAAATATTTACACTAGAACGGACTGACCAGTTTTATTTCAACCTAAAGACAAATTTAAAATCGAACTATACATAGATTAAGAGTCACATTTTCCAGATGTGTCCCTGTGCAGTAGGCTTTTGATGGAGGATGAAGAATCTTCATTAAATAACGAACCAGGAATATCGGTGAAGCTGAAGCTCATCAGTGAAGGAAAATGCGAGGACTACCAGCAAGAGTTTTTGAAAATTCTAATTCGGACCTGACTGAACAAAGCTTACTAGTACTAAAAATAACTGTCACATTGTACTTCACGGACACGCAGCCGGTGGAAATATAGATATAAGAAGATAAAATTGTGTACCTCCATAGATGAATTATGAAGAAATGATGTACTTGGAAAGAGAAGCGGCATTATCTTATACTTCATATTTACTTTTTCTACAAATTTATGGCTTTAAATTAGACATAGATGATGTCTGCGATGATGATAATCCAGCACAATTTTTTAGCGCCTATACGAGTACCATGACACTACATCAAATGGATGTCTTCTAGAGCCATTTTCGAAGGTCACAAACTCCTTATAGTTTAGGGCTGCTTAAGAAACGCCTAATTGCCGCCAAGTTCTCCAAAAATTACAGATGCGAATGAATAATGGAAATCGTACTTGACATCCCTACATTTTGTCCACAAAATTAATGGTACCTTGCGCGTTCTCGGTATTTAAATACCTTCAGGCACGACCGCAATTCTAAAGGTACGTACAACTTATACAACAGAACATATTCTTAATCTCAACATCCCCTTCTTGTAATTTAGGACGTAACGCCTTCAAAAGAAAGCGCTTAAGGGATGGAACTGAACAGCGTCATGAGTTGGATATTCATGGCTGGTGTCCGGAGAAAATTTAATTCAAATCATAAGAAATTTGTGCCTCCTGCTTATTAATTCACTTAACCATGTGAATTATTCATTCATGGTTTAAAAAGGACCTATTTTGAGGAGAGAATTGTTCGGAACTTGATCCCGTCGTTCCTTTGAAATCAGAGGGTAGAATATGTCACCACGTGTGGACGAGAGAAATGACACGGCTACTCACGGGCATAAATTTTACTCAGTTGAATAACGTTGCATGAAGCATTTCACATTTTTCATTGGATACCCCATTGAAAGAAAACGTCGATTTCAAAATCCAAAGAGCACAATTGTACAGTATATGAAAATGGGTCCTAAATGCACTTTAATTTTTGGGAAAATTTTGCTATATAACGGATGCGTCAAAACACATCCAAAAAAACGAAGGATTTCTAGGTTCCTCAGTCGCATCAATCCGTAGAAATGAACTTTCAAGTTCAATGAAGACAGGCTGAGACGATCCGAAAGTTCTCGAAGAAGATGTCACAAATGCTTTCTGTCGAAGAACAAGGAAAAACAGGATTTTCATAGCTTTTCATAAAAAGACAAAAATTCAAGACTTGGACATAGTTGCTCTAGAAAACGTCTGATTCGAGGGACTGAACTAAAATTATAATTCAAGAATATTGAAAGCTTGATGAAACTGTGGCATTAGCAGATACCTAAAAGATGATACATGGTTGAAAAATGGAGGGACCTTTAAACGAGCATCATTCTAAGGGTCACTTTCTGAAACACTGACCTATGTAGAAAGACATCCAAATGTCCGTTTTTTTGAGTACGAATAAAACGAACGATTGAATTTTGAAATACTTTCCGTGTTCACATAGAATTTTATAGGAGTCACTCATTAGGAGTCAGAAATAGTTCAACCACGCGGCATTTGGGGGATTTATATAAGAGCTTAACGTGAGTGGTCGATGTATAACGCCGTCGCCCTCTCAATCAATGTAACGCAGGACGCTTACTGAAGAAACTGTGAGGAACATAACCTACAATACCAGAAATTCTACCCTCTACCGTCCTCATCACAAACATTACTCCATTAGCTGCCTCATCTGCTACCAGCATATTTTCGAAGAATAACCATTTGAACCTGATGAAACGCATACTTCACTCGTTCGAAATGTAGCATTCAAAGCTTCTAACACACGGTCTGAGTACTGACGTAATTGAACTGCGCCTGTTTTGTCCCACATTTATGAATGGCGAGTGTAATATATTTAATTTCAAACACTGGCGTTCGAAATACATGTGTTCAAACACCATCAAAGCTAAAGACTTAGAAAATATTTCTTGTTTTGTGTATTATCTTGAACATATTTATTAAACGAAATCAATGAAAACCAGCCTATAACGCATTTGACAATTCGCATCTCATACAACGGCAAAAACTTACTGATGTATATTACTTAGGCTGGTGATCAAAGAGTGGAGCATCTTGGGAGAGCTCATTCTATGAAGACGCAAAATCAAAATATTACTAACCTGAGATGTTTCAAAATGATACGCCTTTTTAATTCAAAGAGTCAAGTGAAATATCAAAGTTGGTCCGACACTTCAGGTATGGAAAGAAATAATTGAGCGTGTTGGCTGAATGCAAAATGGTCAATACAGGAGGCAATATCTTCGTTAGAACTTATTTTTTTACAACTTTATAAATTGCCCTATTCCGAGGGAATCTTATTCTAATCAGAAAAATAGAAACTCCAAATTGCAGAGCTATCATTTGGAGATTATTATCGCCAAAACTAAAAATTGCGATGGGAGCGTAGGGGCACGAGCGATGTGTTTCACATGAGACCACACAAGACCGATGTAGACCAACACGCCGGGAGGAAGAGATATTGGTAAACCCAGATCCAAATTACTAATTCTGATCCTATAGCACTTTGCTGGGTATAAAAAGATTCATGCATTTTAATCGCACGTCCGGACTTGATGCATGTTCTCCTTTTTGTTGAACATCGCCCGTCTGGACTTGATGCACGTTCTCTATTATGTTGAACATTTTCAACGCATGACTCTTAAGATTCGCGTTGTGTACAGCTAATAGAAAAATTTATTTCATTCCAACAATGTTCAAGAAGATTGTTCAAAATTAAAAATCAGAATTTGAAATTATAAGTAAAAATATTTACCAGTGTGCGCAACACATGATGTTAAGCTTGGTGCAACATATATTTGGAATGTCGATTATAGAATGTCGCTATTGCTCCGAAAAATGGATCCCATTTGTTCATTTGCACTTCCTTATTTTTAAAAAATTGAGTAATTTCATCGCAGAAAAAGCTTTGTAGAACAAGCAACGCTCAAGTTTGCAAGTCAAACTTATAATCTTGAGGATTGAGACCATAAATATGAGCTAAGAAAACCCTTCTACTGTATAGATCTGGAAGAACAGCAGCCATGGAGAGGTGTGGTATTTATACAACCAGACCTGTAGAAATATATAAAATGCGAGCATTATAGCTCGGAAGTAATGGCATTGCACGTAACCCATTTCTATGCTGCATAAGCAACATTTCAAAAGAGGAGTGTGTAAACCCTCTCTTCTTCCTGCTAGCGAGAACTAGCATTTATGATGGACCCTGGCCACCAGAGTGTGATCTGAATGAATTATGAGCGGATGAAAATCAAGACAACAGCTCCGAGGCCATCGAACAACGTTCATGGAGATGGAATGTGGAGAAGAAAATCATTAGAAGACGACGTTTCACTCAAGGACTGAAAAGAATCACCTGTCATTGTTGGAAGACTTACCACACTACATACCACCAAGCATTCAAGTAGAACACCATGGCAAATCAGTCAACTCGTACAGTCATACCTGCGTGCTGAATGACTGCCTCACGCCATCGTGGCCGAGATGGTCGAACCAATGAAATCTTGGTTGTTGAGAATATCTGCAGTTGAGTAACCAGATGATTAGATTGGACTATCAGTTAGTTTCAAGCACCCTATCCATATGAAATGTGATCTAAAAAACGTCAAGAGAAGAACGGATCATTTAGTATGGGAACCTATGCGGAAGGTGTTTACACACGAGATCCTTAGTTCATAGAAATAAAAAGTTAAAAAAGACGAGCAAACAGAGGCAAAGAAGAGATAGCGAAGGTATGGAAATTGAAGGATGCATGATGGGCACGGAAGACAGAAGTCCCAAAGGCTTGTCTATGGCTGAGCTAACCTAACAGCACCCCCCTCGGGACGCCAGTCACTATAGCATACAAAAGACAAACCTAACTTGATTGCCTATCCTATGTCCTGAGGGAGTAATCACGTGAGTGTGAATGTATACAAGTAGGTGAGTATTTAGAACGCGCGTATTTCACATTACAATAAAACATGAGATATCAAGGTAACTTATAGAATTCGGTTTCAAAATAGTATGCATTTACGCAACTTTATACAAAGCCAACTAAACGGATGTCAGTTGTGAATAAAGTTTTCTTATCTTATTCCTGTGTACCGCGTGAAAAACGTTCAAAATATTTTATGCATATCTAAAAACTCGCCTGGTTTATTCTACCTCAAATGACTTCTTCATTAGTTTGATTTATATTTTTATGTAGCGTCTATTCAAAATCGCCTATGTATAGACCTACAGGCAGCTCACGTATCACAAATAACGCTAGTTCCATAAACACAGTTGCGCAAAAGCGAAACACGACACCCCAAGAATAATGTTGGTTCCCGAAGAAAACGTCACGCGTAGGAACACGTCTCCTGCGATGGGACCTGAACAGACAGTGGGTCCAATAACCTAGTGTAACCTTTTCGCCGAGGCATCTATAATTATTTATAATTCTTGCCTCTGAAAGATTTTTCTCAATTATTTTACAAATTTATCGATAGGGCAGTGTAAAAGTTACGGCTGAGTACCACGATTTTTATTATTTCCCAAATTTTACCACCGCAGCGACCTTTGGCTAGCTCAGCAGTGAGACTCGAGTAATTATATCAACGAAGCTGCATTAGAATAACTATGGCCACCCCGATCACTGGAAGTTTTATAAAGTACTAGACTACGCGTGACCCGTTGGGTCAAATAAAATTTATCAAAATCAAACCGTATCCAGAAATATATCATATGCAGTTAAGTCGGTATCCACAGTACAGGATTAAACGAAGAGTATAAATTTTGAATATCTCAGAGCCGAAAGACAAACGTGTGCACGGTTTCAAGAAAGCAAGCAAGCAAGATGACCCGAGTTTTAGTATTATACTAGACGACACGTGACCCGTTCGGTCAAATAAAATTTATCAAAATCAAAGCGTATCCAAAAATATATATCTTATACAGTTCAATCGGTATCCACAATACAGGATTAAACGAAGAGTATAAATTTCGAATATCTCAGATCCGACAGACAAACGTGTGCACGGTTTCAAGCAAACAAGCAAGACGACCAGAGTTTTAGTATTATAATAGATAGACAGATTGATTCCACTATAATGACCCGTAGTGCCTATCCCAAGCAGCGAACCGACGGCATCGCACACCTGTGCTGCCATATTTCAAGACCACTTGCCCCGCACCAGGTGCTTGGCAGGAAGACATTGCAACTGTACCTGCAGCCATCGATGCCTGCTGGTAGTTGTCGAACGTCACTCGGCAAGACCTGCGGTTTGAGTGCAATTCGATGTCCTTCACCAACCCAAATGGAGAGCAAATTTCGTTGATGGCGCTTTCATGAGCACGAAGTGGTAGCTGGAGGAGAAATGCAGAATATTTCAACATGTACATTGCACAATGCTGTCATTTATACGTGGAAGTATTATAACTAGCATTAATTAGTAATGATATCAGAATTAGTTTAATATTCATGGCTCTTTCATGAGCACAAAGTAGTAGCTGAAATAAAAATGAAGAGTATTTCAACGAGTAGTGTTATTTTTACGCAGAAGTACTGTAAAGAAACAATTTGATGATAGACTTATAGCATAACCCATACATAGTCGTGAGGCATCCGTACAGCTTGCACCACAAACTTACGTTAGACAAGATGACTATTTTTCCAGAAGAGACGTTTTCCATGGGGTTGCTGAACACATCGAGGTTCGAATTTGAACGTTGAGATCTGGGAGAATCAAATCCTGTGCCGCGGTTTGCACTCAGAAGCCCTCGCCCCCGACTTGGACCTGAATTCCTCCTTGAATTGAAGCCAGACTGATCAGCCCCTAAATTTCGGCTACTACCCTTATCGTTGCCAGCACGATTTTGGTTCCACCCAGACTGGGAATTTCCTGCAAACTTGGCCGAGTCATTAGGTCGGTTACCTCTGCCCATGCTTTGAGAGGCTGATCCTTGAGAATGAAAATTACGATTCTGTTCACCCCTATTCGAGGGAGGACTCTGTTGCACCGAGAAAGGGACACGGAGATCTTGATTTCCAAATGGTCTACCATCCCTATTGGTGTTTCCGGCACCAGATCTGGCCATTTTTTGGCCACGGAAGTTTGCACCAGGTCCGCAATTTGGTTCAGAGGAAAAGTTCCGAGGAATTTCCGGACGGCTTTGCCCTACAAATCCTCTGGGGTTTTGCCCACCGTCGCGTTCATTATCGACTTTACCCCCCCACCGGGAGACACGGGAATTATTCTTAACGCTACGCGCGTCCGTGTTCATGTGCAGATTATTTAGGTTCTGTGCCTGCATCCTGGAGTTGGCCATAGGAGCCATGGGCTCAGAACTGCTCGGCTGTGAGTTGGAAGGTGCGACTGGCAGGGCAGAGACCGGCATGCCACCAATGCCCAAGCCGCGCCCAATCGTCTTCAGACCTCGAGGCTTTGCAGCCACCACAGATCGGGTCACCAGATTTTCAGGATCGTTCGCCCTCAGCAGCCGCACCGTTATGATGCGATCAAAATATTCTTGTTGATGCAGCATTGATATAGATTGGACTGCTTCGACAGGGTGAGCCATTTCTGAAATACAAGTAATTACATCCAAAGTCACTTTAGATAATGGATACACTTTTAAAATTTACCTCAAGTAAAATGTGTAATTTGCAACTTCAGGGCAATTCTCTTGAAGAAAATTCAATGGAATAAGGAGAGAATGAGTTTGAACGATTGAACTGTACTAGTTTTCGTGAAGAGAGAAAACACTTTTTTGCGATGCATACACCCCCCCTCCCTTCCCCCCCTGCAAGTTGGTCACCAAGACCCTAGGGGGGCGTACAAAAAGCCACTTCAACAGCAGTAGTTGAACTAAAATAATTGCATTACCAAAGTAAGAATTATAGGCTAACATCTATCCTATACTACATCATCATGTGCCAAGTTCGCATATTACTTTTTTTGTATGTAACAATTTATTCACCTTCTGGAAGAATCAGCTAGGGAAAAAATCCACGGTCCAAATTCTCAGGCACGTAATATGGTGGAAATAATTATAAGATGCCACATTAAATTGTTGAGAAGTTTATTATTACTGTAGAAATTCCTCGAAGAATTTGTGTGTACAATATTGATCGTATGGGAATCAGTACACATATTCGATTTTATAATAACTTTCCACGAAAATAAATTCTTAACAAAACTACGATTTCAATTGTAGCAATAATTATAAGACAGTAATGAAAATGTGAACTTCCGGTTCACTTCCAGGTGCCAAAGAAAGACTCGGTGCATGCGCAGATTGTAAACAACTCTCGTCATGATTGCAAGGCTCGTGAGTCCTTATCAAACATTGCATGAAGTTATCGCAAAATGCCGAGGAACTCTCACCTTTATGAAACTGAATATGGGCAAATTTCTGCCTATAAACTAGAAGGGAAATATAGAAGTTTCATTCCAAGAGAACAGTCTAGGTCCTGAACAGTTGGGAAAAATGATCTAAAAAACACTGAATCGTACGGCACCAAAAACGTCCAGGCCGTCCACCTAAAATGACAGATGTGGCCGGGCGTCGAATTTTTCTACAAGCTTTTAACGGAGTCATGCTCAAGAGATCTGCAACAATCTCGGAATCTACCCGTCACTCCAAAAAGAGTTCGTCGACTTATCCATGATCCGTCAAATTTCGTACATCGAAACAGGAAGACGATCCTCGATTTAACTGCTAAGCACAAGAAGACGCGTGTCGATTAGGCAAAGGAGAAAGTAACATTGACAGAGTGGGAAACTGTGATGTTCCATAATGACAAAAAGGTTGATTTGGAGGCGCCCGACGGTTCCCAGTGTTCTGGTATGATTCAAGAAAGGAGGAGAAACTGTTTTCAAAAAGACCATTTAGAGGAGGCTTTTATGATTTGGGGAGCTTTTCTGCGTCTGGGAAGGTTGATTTTGTAGCGATCGAAGAAAAACAAAACTTTGCTCGGTATTTCAATGGGTGGGAAGAAAGTCTTGTCCCATTTATGAATAATACATACAACAATGATGTGATTTTTTAAGAGGACAACACAGCCATGTACACATTTTAGGCTCACGAAAGACTAGTTTAAAACAAGAAACATAGTTTTTGAACTGACCCGGCAAAGTCTCAAGACTTAAAGCCAATAGAAAATTTGTGACGAATTTTGTCAAGAAGAGTGTAAAACAATAGATGTCAATTTCAAGACAGATAAACGTTAAAGTTATTATTATTATCAGTTACTTAGTTTAAAGCTCCCTAGTCATTTGGAATGCGATCTCGAGAGAGTGAAAAGAACGGGCCGTTTAGTATAACGTAGAATCTAGAATCAATGCACAGGTATGCTCCCATACAAGATCCTCCGTGCATAGAAACAGCAGGTTAAGAATGAAGAGGAAGAAAAGAAAAAGAAACATAAACAAAGAAGGTATGAAAAAGAAAATAAGCAATGCGGGCACGAAAGGTAGAAACCCCGAAGGCCTAGCTAAAGCTGAGGTAACCTAACATTGTCCCCCGAGGGACGCCACTCCCCATAACATGAGTAGACTAACCTCACTAACCTAACCCTATTGCCTACGGCCTATCCTACACCCCCTGAAAGGAAACGTTTGGGTTTTGCATTAAACAGCATCAGAATGAAATTCACTGAGACTCTTGAAAATCTTTTTGGTTCAATACAGAACAGGTATGCTGAAGTGTTGCAATTGAAAGGAAATAAATGTAAATAACAAAAATTTCTGGCATCTTGTTGTTATATACTAGTTTTTAAATTGTCTTAGAATTATGACCACTCTCGAAAACGTAGTTTTCTCAAGAACTTCTTTGTCGAAACGTAATATAAAATCGAATATTTTTCGTTTCGTACGGTGACTTTAGCAAGACAAAATGATGTCTGGCTGAAGTCATTATACGAAACGAAAATGGAACCTTCAAGACGCCGCTATTCTCCTAGTTAAAATCGAATAGGTATACAAATTCCCAAACGACCTCCGCTCCATACACAAATTTTTAAAGGAATTTGTGTAGTAATAAACAATTCTTAACATTTTAATGGGGCGTTTTTCGCTTATTTCTACCACTTCATTCCCAATCAGCGAAACTAAGTCAGAGAAGGCAGTCCGCATGAGTGATACACAAAATTAAATCACTTCACACGAGGTTTACCGTCGCTGTGGACGGCATGGGAAGACCAGTACACAACGATGACGACTACTCACCCACGATGGCCTGGCCGTGCTGCTGATTGTACTGCACCCCAACGACGGTGCCAGCAATGCCAAAGAGCTCTTTGAGGTCATCCTCGGTAGCTGCAGGGTCCACCTAGGCAAATCAGGCAATCTAAACAGGAGTCGACAAAATATTTCCTTTACCGAGAGCAATTCTAAAATAATCGGGAATCCTTCGTGAACCTAAACTGCAGCCAAAGTAACCCACCAATGAGCCAAAAGCATGCAACCAATACACAGTGGAATTGACACGGAGTAGCAACACATAATAGAAGTTTCCTCGGATAAAATTGATGTATTGAATTAACAAAGAACCAAAATCTACTTTAGATATCACTCCCTCGCCTAAATGCCAAGGCCCAAAAAAGCTATGAATTAACACTTACATTCATGACAAGGACTTCTTTGACGATGGGCAACGTTATGCCCAAAGATTCGAGGAACGATGCAGCCAATCCGTACGTTTCCGAGCCGGGGTCCCCAGTGCCGGGGGGCATCTGCTGGGCGTGTTGAGGCATCTGTCGTCCAGTAAAGACGTATTCAATCAGGCCCGAGAATCACGTGAGATTTTCATTGAATTCACTAAACGCATCAATTATGATTAGCCAAATGATCAACATAAGCTAAATTACAAAAATCGAGAAGATTTCGAATGATTTGACCTCTGGATGCATGTATCACATATTTGGAAATGATCAATATAAGCGAAATTGGAAGCAAATCGTAGCACTTGGAAAGATTTGGCATCACGGCGGATTTTTGATGACGCAATTGATTCCAAAGAGCTGAATAGCGAGCACACTGTAGGAAAACGGCAGATTTGGCCTCAGCCGTTTCTGTGACGGCGCACTCGACCAACACAGGTGAAGCAAAACCGCGGCACCTCGACACCAACACAGGCAGGCAGGACTGTGACGCGATATAGTTTTGATATACTATCAACTTCAAGGCTTCTAATGCCCAAAACGAGCACTGTTCCTTCAGCAGCGGGCTGCCAAGTTTTAAGAGATAAAGAAAAAATAATCCAATCACAACGTTTGCTCTAAATGGAAGGAATTGTAAGTCGTACAATTTTAGGAGGCCTATTAATATTGAATACTCAATAAAGTTACTGTCAATAATATTGATACAATATAAATGGAATTTGCATAAGTAATGATTTAGTGGAATAAATGAATAAACCAAAACTCATCAAAATAAAAAACTGAATATTAGTAAAATGTAATACTTATGACAACAACGCGCGCAGAGACAAAAATATTCGCTATCGTGCTCAGTGAACACGGAAGTTGCACAGATTTTCTAGCGCTTCAGCGGCTTGGACGACTTCGCCTCGTCAATATAGATTAAAACCCTGAGGCTAACGAAAGAAGCGTGCCTCCAAAGGCTGACCTGGTTTACAGGAAGCTGCTGCAGGCCCCGGTTGCGCATCATGAGGCTGTCGCTGCGAGGGCCAACCGCTCCAGCGATACCACGACTTGGTTGCACGGCCGCACCTCGCGAGGTCATGTCGCAGCTGCCCCCCACAGGCCCGCCAACCGAGGGAAAAGTCACACCCAACTGAGCACCGCGCATTTCATCTCGGGTCACGGCAGGGCCACCGAACGAGCCTCGGTTGGTAGGCGTTGCCAACAGTCCTAATCCACCAGGTCGAGTGTTCTCCATGCCTGGCAGACCACTTTCTATCAAGGGTCTCTGAGACTCTGGGTCTCTCATCAAGAGGCCTCCCATGTGGGGTCCACTAGGCCCAATGTTGGGTCCGTGAAGCTCAAGTTCGCCCCTTGGCATTCCGCCCATCAAGAGAGGGTCCTGGTTCAAGGGCTCCATTCCCAACGGCCCTCGAATGTTCATGTCTCGATGTTGACGCTGAGGAGGGACATCATTCTTCATGGGACTGCGGGAGCCCGGGAAGGGATATAGGCTATCAACATCGATCTTGATAACCACTTTCCGGCCTTCGAGCGACGTGTTTTTCAGCTTCAAAGCAGCCACGGCGTTAACGCGAGACCTGAACTCCAGCAGGGCCACTCCTTGGAAAACTCCGTGCTTGTTCCGTTCGAAGTGGATCATCACAAGTCCTGAGCCTTGGGTGAGAAAATGTTTACCTTAACTAAACGTCATTTTTAAACATTTCATGTTTGCAGATAAAATAAAGCATATCAGCAGGACGTATCCGAAAATCCCCCTACCTGTGTGAGAAAAGAATCTCAAGCATTTTTCCAGGCAACTTACAGTAATGTTATTTCTTGTATTCTTCTCATCAACTAAGTAAACAAATTAGGAAATAGGATACTTGAACTAGCTTTAACGAAAGTTTTTCAGTAACAGTGAAAGAAAGTTATCTAAAATCCACATTTGGTACAGGGAATGTTTCTTTAGAGAAAATACTTTTTCCGTAAATCCAAGTTTTATGTGGGACGACATTGACATACAAATTTTGCTAGCAGATACCTACTGCATTGACTTATTCCTTCTCATTATTAGACAGCAATTTCGAGAAGTGTTCATCATTTAGAGAGAGGGCTCATGAAACACACAGGAAATGCATAGAACACACAACTCTTGAGTACAGTAATACAGAAGGTCACTCGGAACGAGTGTGTACTCACATTTGTCGAGGACCAAATCGATGACCTTTTCCTCAGGGAGGTTGTAGGCGATGTTGGAGAACTGGAGCTGCAGCTCAGAGCCCAAGCTACGTCGCGCGAAGAGAGCGCGCTCGGTGTAGATGTGGACGCCCTTGTACCGACGGTAGTTCACCTTGCGACTGCCATCTCTGCTCGTATCCATGCTTCGATTCCTGGATCTACCTTGAATCTCACTCCTGCTTCTGTCTCGACTTCTGTCGCGGCTTCTATCACGACTTCTGTCGCGGCTTCTATCACGACTTCTGTCGCGGCTTCTATCACGAGTTCTGTCACGGCTTCTGTCACGGCTCCTGCCACGAATTCTGTCTTTACTTCTGTCACAAGATTTTTCCGGACTGCGGTCCCGAATTCTCTCTTTGTTTTCCACTTGGCTTCTGTCACGACTACTGTCACGGGTTCTGTCACGACTACTGTCACGGGTTCTGTCACGACTTCTGTCACGACTTCTGTCACGACTACTGTCATGGGTTCTATCTTGGCTTCTGACTTGGCTCCTGTCACGACTCGTATCACGGCTTCTGACACGACTTCTATCACGATGTCACGGCTCCTGTCACGACTCCTGTCACTCCTGTCTCGCCGGTCAGGCAACCGTGCCTCAGAGTCGGCACGAGAACGATGCTCAGGATCGCGGCTGTGGCGGCTGTCACGCGCCTCCCGCCGGTCCCGGTCCCGTTGCTTGCGCTCGCGGTCCCGCTCAGAGTCCTGCGGTCTTCTGGCGCCGTCCACGAGTTTGGAGTCGTCACTCGGATGACTAGGCGAGGCTTCATCTTCGACTTGATTACTTGAGTCGGACTTGAAGCCTTCATGGGCTTCACTTTCGTCGAAATCCTGAAGCCAAAAAAAAGGAGTTCGAGTCATTCAAGGAAAGTGGGAAAGAAAAGGTGATTTAATACTTTATCAGTTTGTTAGAGTGGATGAGTGAGTAAAACTTTTTAGTAACCTTAACTTTAGTGGGGGGGCTTTTTTTGAAATATTTAACATGTTTTAATGACATCAACTGCGCTTGAACACTGACAATTATTACAATTATTACAATTAAAATAGTCATAACTCAAGTTATGACCTAACTGAGCCAGGAATTTGCAGTTGCTCAATACCAAATATGATTGAATGTAATTACAAAATAAATTACAATAAAAAAAACTAGAAAAATTTTTATTTGTCCTTCAACTTTAACAGCATTAGTTATGAAAAGGATTCTTTAGTTTACCAAAGCACACCACGCTCAATAACTTAACAATTATTTCAAGATATATCCACGCAAGAGAGAAGAGTAAACAAGTGACAACTCAGCCTAGAAATGAGTTGCTGCCACACCAGAGTGCCAGCCCTGCTGTGGTGTGAGGGCTGCACCTACCATCTGCAGCATGATCTTGGAGCCGCCCAGGTCACAGCCGTCCATGAGCTCATGCGCCATCTTGGCGAGCTGCGCCGACTCGAACACCAGCTCCCCACTGCCGGAGTGCGGGGCGTCCTCGCTGCGGCCCAGGCTCACACGCACGTGACCGTTTACTGCAACACAAAATTCACATTATACGCAAAGTCCTTGAAATTCACATTGCACGCACTGCACGCAAAGTGCTTGAAATTCACATTGCACGCACTGCACGCAAAGTGCTTGAAATTCACATTGCACGCACTGCACGCGAAGTGCTTGAAATTCACATTGCACGCACTGGATGCAAAGTGGCAAGGACCGCCACAAAAGCCAGCACTACACAAGTATGGATTAACACAGAAGTGCCACTCCACCTGTTTCTACTAACATCACCATATTTCCTTGAGCGGCACCAGCAAGCCAGCTATTAATTTGTGGTCAAGTTAAGAAACAAATCAATGACCTTATGATATGTGACAATGTTCTAAGACTTGGGAACCACTTTGATTATCCGTACTTACGTTAAATATAACTAATAGTGTTTCACGCATTTTCATCGTAAAGCAAATGCAATTACTACATTTCCAAATAAGCAATAAATACACTTCTAGTGTATACACTTTGGCTAAAAAGAAAAAATGAATAAAACTCTCTTCAGAATGGACATGGAGAAGATCAGCATAAGATAGCACAACTTCCGTGACAATTGATTAGACTGTACTAAGTACTTACACTTTTAATAGAGGTTTGTTTTCTCTCAAAAAATTAAATGTAGAAAAATTGTCAAAAAAATACTCTACCACAGCACTCACTCCAAGCGACGAGGTCAGGCAAGGTTACGTCAAACCAAAAGTTCACATTACACAGTGTTCAAAGTTACACTTCTCTATCTATGATCATGTATCATTAATGAAGTTTAAGCTAAGCCTGTTATAAGGTCAGAAATAAAATCTGCTTTTGACTATAAGCAGCAAAGCATTGATAAGTGTTCTAGAACTATTGTGAGCAAAAAGAGGTAAAAAATAAGACCAGGTCAA
>VOMN01029644.1:0-34907 GCA_014899125.1 Orchestia grillus
AGGGGTACATTTTTTTGGAACACTCTGTATAGGATGTAGAAATCTGAACTAGGTACAGTACAGTTTTAATTCAAATGAGATGCAGAATCAGACGCTGAACATATGAAGGACACATCGGATCTCTACACTTAGGAAGAGGAATGCGTAATTCCTTCCTTACTCTTTAGATCCTGGTGTAGGGGCACGAAAATGAGATCGTGCCCGGACGAGCATGCGGTGTGTATAATTGGTTGCAAAAGCCTAAGGTATTATTAAAGTTCAGATTTTCAGAGGCTAACCTTTAGAGTCCTGACGGGAATAGCTACCCTCGCCCCATTGACTCATGCAATTGTTTCTGTGCACACGCAATGAAATATTTAGAGTGCCGTGTTTTTGCGCAGCTTTTTTTGATCGCCCACTTCCGATTTCACTCTGTATGGACAATTAAAGGGTACCGATGATTATAAAACTTTAGAGCGAGCATTTGAAACACAGGGAAGTAGAGACACTTAGCAGTGAAGTTCTTATTTAAGATCGAATCATGTCGTAAATGGAATAACTTAATCAATTTCTCAAGCGCTTCTGTAAATTTCATGCCTAAAAGTTACGTTGAGCTTGCGTGTCATGTTACATTGTACCACTAAGCGTATCAAATTGACTAAATGAAGTCTCTGTTGTACTAGACTTCATAAAATAGTGAAGTTTAAAACAGTGCAGTTCCATTACTTTATATTTCCCCAGTTGCTTTTAAAATTGAAAGCAAGACCACTCGTGCACATCTTGTACGAAATTATTATTTCAAGAGCTGTTGAAAATCGCATTTCTCACCGGTCCTTCATACCTGAGATAATCCATGTCAACTCGGCGTTGGCGTAAAAATGAGGAATCATCGTAACCATTTCTGAGTGATCACAATGGTTAAATCCATTATTTGGCCTTGAAAAGCTTGCAGCATTTCTCAGATTTTGACTTGCAGTAAATAGAACCACATGTGCATAACCAAAAAAGTAGACGAATCTGAATAAATTTGACTAGTAATTAAAAAAAAAAGTTTTTTCTTCGAGAGTAGTGAGCAAACTGAGCATCGCTGGGCTCTTTGACGACGGGTTTTAGTGGAGAAATAATGAACAAAGGAGCATGTTTTTGTACATTTGAGTAACTCATAAAGAAACGAGAATTATTGGTTCATTCTTGAGAAGAATTTTTATGCCATAGCAAAATATTCATGCATAAGAATTATAAAAGTTCAAGCACATCGATTCCAAATTAGAGAAAGTACAAGGATTGCTTTATGGAAAGATACGTCTACCTAATTACCTGATTTTAATTTTAACCGTATCATAATACAGTAAATCATACAATTTAATTCAATATTATACTTCACAAAGTTAGGGCATATGGACATATGGGCATCTAAGAACCAGTTATTCTTCGAAAATGAAATTGGTGATCCATTAGGTAGGAATTTCATGGAAGTCCAGAGGAATGTCCTGAGCAAAAGAGGCATTTCCGGAGGCTGTGCGTGTGTGCCCAAACCGTTGAGATATCGGAACGATGTTCACTGGTCCTAGGCCTCATTGCAGCTCTACTGATTTTAAGTCAAATTTTACCTCCCTCGTAGGATCTTGCTGGAGTACAGCGCGAGTTTGTGAAGAGTGATCAGCACTAATGCTAGGGAGCGAGAATAAAAGAAGCGTGGGATCGTGTTTTTATAGTTTGTATTACCGGAATTCTGTTTAGTTAACAAAATGTTTCATAGACCCTGGAAATTGAGTCTTCGTCTCAGGAGCCGCAGCGGTAGGATCGCATGTAAACAGGATGGTCCAACGCACCCCAACGGAAGAGAATGAAACAGATTTTTTTTCTACACGCTATCTCAAAAATTGAGAGAATTTTTTTATTCCACACGCGTTCCTATGCACGTATACATTAAATGGTTTCACTCCGCTCTTCCATCGTCGCATACGATAACATAACACTTTTGCTCGAATTTTTAGGTATGCCTCAAGAATTGGCATTCAAAGTGGCTCCTGAACACGCTTCTGCTCCTCGGTCCCGGCCGCATAGTCTTGTATTCGAGACTTTCAACACGCAGTGTCACAGTACGAACAGCACTGGCAGCAGCATCTCGGGGTAGTTCAAGGAGACTCCCGTACGAATATAATGCCTGCATTGCTCACCGGAGCGGTGGTGCCCTGAAGGCGCTGCTCTCAGTCGCGTCCTTCGCAAGTTCGAAGGTGATCATTTAGATGCCACAGCGTCCACGGCGCCCTGCAGAACTGCTTTTCTCGCTTGTCAGCTCGGATGCACGCCTTGCAAGGCTGCCAGGTCATGACTCATATACAATGTGGTGTGTTTTCTCAGAGTGATCGAATTAAACTTCGGTTCTATTTTTCATAACATGAAAGCATTTGTATCTGATGGAGGGTAGACTATGTGTGTGTGTGGAGGTCAATTCTGACGGCTGTCACTGGCGAGTGTAACGTTTGATGAGGTATCAAAGATACGGACACCACTCGAAAAGAGCGTTTCTTTGAGAGACAAGTCTCGTTTGACCCAGTAAATGGGCACCATCTTGGTGCTCGGCGTTACGACGCTCGGGAGTTGGCGGACACTCCAGCAGGGTTCCGTTAGTCACCCGTGACGCTGCGTCCACCGTTTACCAGGAACGCCTCGCCTGCTGCGGCCGCAGCCACCAATGAATGGACCACGCCTCAAGGCAGCCGAGGCAGCCGCCGTAAAAGGAGGCAGGCCAGAGAGTTCTGCTGCTGCTCACCGTCTCCAGCACGAGCGCCGTACGGGGAACACTATGGGGAATTTACCGTCCTCTCGCAACTGAAACTCCCATGAATGAAATCCAGCGCCGGTTTTTTTGCCAATCAAATCGCTGGAAGTTTTCAAATCGTGTAAGGAAATAACTTTTGGTTTCAGAATTGCTGGTACGGGATTGTAATTTTGTACCGGGAGAGATTGTTCTCACAGAAGTTTGTTTATTAATTTGATTTATTCCAGGGTAACCGCGACGAAACGAGTACACTGAAGCGTGAGATTTAAGACTAATTCAGCTCCTCTCTAATAAATGTGCTGCATGAATAAATCACTTGTGTTATGCCACAAAAGGCTTGTTCTATCTCCGACTCGGCGAAAGTAATTGATTTCACTGTTTTCTTTAAATAATTCCGGTACAGTGCCTCTTTAGAATTTATATGTTTAAGGCGACAATGAACTTGTTTAGAAATTCATCATTAAAACTCATCTTCGACGTCGGAGACCAACCAGCAGAAAATGGAATAGAATTTTGACGGGAAGCCAATACATCGCACGCGTTGCAGCGCGAGTGCGGGTGCAGCTGATGCAACTCGAGAATATTAACGCTGAATTCAACTTGATTCAGCTTTTTGGGAGCTTTTTATTATTTTAGGTCTCATCAAGCTTTCCGAGTTGGAACGTCAATCACTATGTATAGTTGGTGAAGTGAACAAAGCTCCCGTCAAGCGTGCTGAAATGAATCAGGCTTTTTTCGTCCATATTGGTTGATGAAAAATGGAATGTTTGGGGCAAATGTGGCTGACTGAGTGCGAAGAGCGCGACAGCCGTAGACCAAAGTTCTAATCATCTATTATTATGACTATTGCTTAGATGCCTATGAAAATATTTTCATGGTGTTATGAAACGTCAATTTTTAGTAATAATTTCCAGAGGTTTGCGGGACTTCGAAATAAGCGCTCAACACCGTGCGTCAGAAACATGATCTCCGGACATGATCGGACCAGAGTTCCATCGGACCAGAGTTCCACGATCGGACCAGAGTTCCACGATCGGACCAGAGTTCCACGATTGGANTCCACGATCGGACCAGAGTTCCACGATCGGACCAGAGTTCCACGATCGAACCAAAGTTCCACGATCGGACCAGAGTTCCACGATCGTACCAAAGTTCCACGATCGGACCAGAGTTCCACGATCAGACCAACATCAAAGAACGCTCCTGTCACCGGCTTCCGCATTACCGCTATCAGTATCCACGATACCCGCGCCTTCTTAGGGTGGGAGTGAGGCAGCGATGATGTGCTGCTCTTCCTCCAGTTTTTCAAGCTGGAGATAAGAGTTAATTAAGACTGTCGCTTGTCGCTTTGCACGACCAAATGGGCTTTCTTTTTTCTGTTTATGGCTAAATATGATTGTACTTTTTTGGGGCAAAAAAGTGAGCGTCGAGGTCGGGCCTTGGTATAATTAAATGAAGCCTTCCATTACAATGGCCCCCAAATCCCCGATTTTTTGTCAGTTGTCTATTCATAACGATTCTATTATAATCCACTCAGTAAATATGATAAAATATAGTACATTTAATGGCATTGTGTTTTTTCGTTCACTCAGAATTTGAGAAAGATGAAGATTGTTACAGCCTACTCAAAAGATGAATTTAAGGTCGCGTCGATATTTCAGACTGGATGTTCTCATATGCTGCAGTTATGAGGCACAAAAAAATAATCTCAAAACTATGTCGGGAATTTCCTACCATGGCGATTTCCGCAGAGCTGCTCGTCCCTCATTACGATGTGTGCTCACGAGGCAGACCTCAGAGCGGCCCCACATCGGCGTCTGTGATCTGTACCAAAGGAAATTGGAGGCCACATCCGACTCCGCCGCGACGGAATAGCTGCTCGGTGACTACGGCGGCCGCTTGGAATCGCCTAAGCACTGTCGTATCCCACTCAAACTTTTAGACCAAGCGTTTGTTATCGTCCGTGAGATTGGCGAACCGAGTATTTTTGTCAATTGTTCTATAAATTTTCTGAATGTTCAGCGAAAAAGTTCGACTGAGATGAGTTGAATATTCTACCACTCCTCGGTGTGAGGGTGGTGATGGAGGCGTGCTTGGCTGGTACGTGTGATACTTGTCGAGTTAAATTAGGCAATATTTGGGCAGCACTTGTCCGCTCGATCATCCTTTGATTGTGTAACTATTACTACGTGACTGATGTTAGCAATCGAAAAATGTGAATTGGGAAGAGGATGCGTATTGAGTTGCTTTCCAGCCTAACTCCTCTCCTAGAGCGCTTACAATAATCTATAATCTTTTACTATTTTGACCTCCCAAGTGCAAATATCGTCCCTGGGTTGGTTATCTACGGGGCGGCGATATGATGCACTGTATCACCGAGTGAAACTCGCTTGTTAGTTAGGAGGCACAGTTATTATTACAAGACTATGCTCGAATGGAACGGTTTTATTGAATGGAACGTTTGAATCAATTTAAATTTTAATGACTTTCTTCACAGTGATACTCATACGAAGCTTATCGTATTATACACTTTGAAAGCCTTAAATATGTCGAGCAAATAATGTCAAAACTCCTTCGAAGCATGAGCTAATCCCATTTTTGGACTGGCAGTACAAGAACGCAGGAGTAGCGGCGACATGTGCTCTTAACTCGCTTGTCTCGGGAGAATGATGGAGGTGGCAGGGTGTTGATGGAAAGACACTTCTTTTGCTTGGTTCAATAATAGCAGTAGAAGTAGTGGCAACATAGTTTGCTAGTGCAGCGGGACTTGGTTCAACAATGTAGTTAAAATAATGTTCAATAAATTTCACAGGTATTCGTATAAATAAAATTACGAGGCTTGTGAATCTTAGTCTAACTTTCATTATATGTTCCTCGCCAGGTATGTTGGTATCCGAGAATTCTGGAATGTTCGTTAGTAAAAATAATCTTTTTTGAATTAGTTCTCTTTTTCACTTTTACACGTGACATTTCTGAAAATTTAACCAATTAATTACATAAACTTTAAGTACGTAATAGTCACCGTACTCAATATGGGGCATTACGGCAAGGTAAACACTCTTCAGTGAAGGAACGAACGAAAGTTCATTTTTGATTTCTAGTAAGAGGACTATTACCGATTTCATATCGTGAACTTTTTGTTCTTAGAGGGCGATTTCTGGGAGACCTTACTCTCGGTATGAAATGAAGAACCAACGATATGATATGCATATCAAGTTTTAGATACAGTAAAACTAGCGCTCTTTGGTGTGAGAACATATTTCGTGGTGCGTCACAGGTGCCGCAGCTCTACAGCATCACCGCACCACCGCTCTATGTTTTGGGCTACCAATCGGAAACTGATTGGGGTGCGAGCGCGTGCACAGATTGGTTACAATGGATTGTAGTTTTCAGCGTCATGCCATTGATTTAACAACATTAATTAGGGCTGAACTCGCGTTAAATTCGTCAGAATCATAACGCCAGATATTTATCATAATAAATTTAGTGTCTTTCTCAAAATCCACCCATAACTAAAACGTTGAGGAGTCTAATAAACCAGTCCAGGCCATGAGACTGTGCGCAATGAAGCGATGCGGTAAAAAGTCTGGTCGAAAGTGAATTTTTGACTTGCATGCATTAACATTGACCGGGCCTTGTAGACCCTGGTGGTGGTCCCACTCGCCTCGAGGGGTGACAACGAATTCCCTACGTTAATGCGGCAGTAGAATTTCCGGCATCTGTTTCTTCACAACGCGGTAAAGGAATGTGCATGTTGCCTTTGGAGGGAAATGATGGCATTTTTATACACATTCATATTTCTGAGCATCAGAACGGCATCATCTCTCTTCTTCGGGGCATTATTCTGTGCAAAAAAAAATGATCGGAATAATTTTGAGTGGAAATGATTATTTCTTTTCAGTCTAATGTACAACTTTTTTTCGATTCGAGAAATGAATGCAGAATGGCCACTATCACAAACTAAAATTGAACGTTTCACAACCAATCTTCACGCCATACAGTACAATTGGTAGGATGAAACAGATGTTTGTTTTGATTATCAATGGTCAGCATGCTTAGGAATTATGAGACTGAATGACTGCATATTACGGGGTAATTTTGACAAGCGGTAGTCGATTTTTTCTTATTTCGTATTACTTTTACGGTTTAATAGATGATTGTTCTCTTCAGTTTGAAAAGTAGGAGTTGAACCAAGCAACTTATTCGCAGGAGTCCGTTGCCCATCACGAGTCCCCCAAGCCGCCGCTCGACCCAGCTTGCAGCAGCTGATCACTAAGCTTAGACATAATGCAAATGTGAATGGCTGCATGCAGCGTGATGGACTTGAATGAACAAGTCATCCTTATTTTACAAACTTAGAAGAAGTCGAAGAATAGCATAATGCCTGATGTTCTCTAGAGTGTTCCCTGTCTAACCCCTTCGTCACCTCATCGAGAGGCGTCGAGAATGGCGTAAGCTAATAGATGATTATATATAGATGCTTTAGAAAAAAAGTTAGACAGAGTTGCGGCATACTGCTGTTAACAGAATGGGTTGTTACGTGAGTGGTACTCTACAATGGGACTTTGCTTCAAACTCAGCCTGTGCAATAACAACTTGTACAGTGAATCAGTGAGTCATGCAGACGATCCTGTCGCATAAATTCTACAGCGAATGTGTTGAATAGTTGAGATGCAAGTAGCTGTTTCATGTTCGAGTGGATGATGGTTTTTGTTGGGATGAATGGTGACTTTTCGTACATAGGTCTTGCCTGTTACAGAAACGTGAGTACTCTTGAATTGTCTTCAACGCCTCGTAATCCGAAATTACTCTCTTAAAAGACCCTAAGGTCATAGCAGTGCACTGTAATAAATTATTAAGCTGATATTTTGTGAGGGACCCTGCCACGATATCTGAAGGAGAATACCGTCTTCTCAGTTTGTGTGCCCTAAAATGACGCTGAATTACAGCAACATGGAGCAGACCTTGCTAAACCAGTGAAACTTTACAATATGTGTCGGATTTGTTGCTCGTAGCACTTGAAAATACCAATATTAAAATAACCTTTCACTTTAAGAAGCACAAAATATATTTTTATGCCGTGAACTACCATGAAATATTCCTCGTTATAACAGGTTAGTAAATTCTAAGTGTCTTTAAAATTAAAAGCATACGAAAAAGGCTTAAATCCGGAACTGCTTTATTCGAAGGAACTTCAGCTTAAGTGATATTTTTCTCGCTCCCATTACTCTTCCCTGAACGTGAGGTCGACCCTTGCCTGGATGATCAGTTCTAGGCTGTGATGAAAAAGACGACAAACACGTGCCGCTCGCAGACTAGGGCCTCCGTCCTACCTCCCCAGGGTGGCAGTAATCACAGTCCAATGATGCGACGAATGAGGGAGTCAGCACTATTTATGTTTTGTTGAACTATGTGCAATATAAGAACCATGCCGGAACTCTAACAGGGCTCGCATACAAGCTACTACTCATACGTACAAGCGAGATACAAAATACATTTTACTCGTCGTTCGTTGCGTTACATATGGGACATGATTTATGGACGGAGTATAATTTTACAGAGCGCTGCGCCGTTTGACTGGAGTTGGGCCTCTGTGGGGCAAAGACAGCTTTATTGGGCCGCTTGTGGTCAGATTGAAGGGCTGGACCACAGGTGCGAGGAGCGATGGTTGCGCGATTACCTCCATCGGTCACTTGAGCAGGCTGGTGCCGTCTGCTGTTCCATGGAACTCACAGCCGCGCAACACACACGTGGCAAAACTGCCATTACCAAAACGCACATAATTCTCATTGCAGAATTTTTGTGAGCGTTTCAGGTCGTGTTGGTGTTTTCGGAGCAAACAACTATGATTGAGAGGAGAGGTAGTGTACGGCCATGCTCTGTCGGGAGAGCCCGGAGCAAGTGGCGGTCAGGGTTGAGAAAACAAGCCCCCTCCTCAGGTCTTGATAGGCCGATATGAGGCATGAGAGAGGAGCAAGGTAATGTTGGTCATCTCGGTGCCAAATTACAGATCACAACTTCTTGAAGAGCCCTTTCTTGCGACAGACTTCCAGATCTCCATCAAACTTTGACGTTCTTTTATGATTATCGAGGTAGTTTTCTGATAATTTCGCTTAAAATGGCGTGATTTTACGGGGATGTTCTTCACTACGAGGTAGGGTGCTCTCGAATGATCTTTTATTGCAAACTGCTCATTTTCACACTTTTGAAAGTGCCAATAATGAGGCGGTGGATACTTCAGAACCATGTAATTTAAAAAGAAAAGCATTGCTGAGGAGTTTTAATAACCTTTAATTGTATTCTACTTCCAGAGCCTGTCCCACATGGAAACAGGAATAATATTTTACCAAAGATTCATTTATTGCTCAATAGACTAGTGAAAAAGCTAGTGCGTACTTCATTCTTTGTTCTATTTAGTGCACAATTCACTTTGGAAAGTGGCTCCCGAGGAAGAAAACGTGCCTCGGTGACCAGGTCGACGTAATTGTCGTCTGCCAGATGTATCCTCGGCAGGGGCGATCTGTCACGCCCTCGAACCACCTGGACACCGCAGGGGACCCTCGAGGAGGTGAGTGAACTTTATTGCCTATTCGGATCAGATTTCTCGGTAAATCGTACCTTCTATCGGAGAAGCTCTATTGCAGGGGGTGTCCTTAACAAATTCTACCTCCCCTAGGAAAGAGAGTTGCGTAAACTTGGACCTTTTCTTTTGCAATGCTAGATTAATAACGGACTTGGAGGCATCGAAGCTGTGTTTAGCTTCACCTTCAAAACTGAATTCATCAAGTTATGCGCTCACGTTTGAGCGGGGTTAAAATTGGATGCGCTCGTTTATGAGAAGAAAAAACAAGTTTAGGCTGAAAATTGAAAATACAAACTGAGTTCTACGAATCATCAATTTTTACTTTTAAATCGAGTTGCATCAGGAATTTATAGGTCTCGACTAATGAATGCCATTTTATTTATTCTCTTTGAGGGAATTATTTTTTTATGAGAAAACAATGTACATCTTAAGGTTGGAGTAAACTGAAACTCATCAGCAGTACCTAAAAAATGTACGGCAAATTTTATTCCGTGCCTCTCCTAATGTTGTGAACGTAATCTGAACTCGGAATATTATCATAAATGATCAAAAAATTGTAAAAACTTCCTTCTAGGGTTCATTAATGTCGAAAACGTTTAGCAAACTTGAATTAAACCGGAACTTTTACTCGACAAGGGTAAATTTACAGGAAGTTTCAGGCTCTATTGATGAGAATGTTTGTGGATTTTACCAATAGCAAACCTATTCACATTCCTTTCAAAAGTTCCACTGTTTCAAATAGTGCTACGAACAAACCCACTTCAGTACCTAGTCCTAAATCGTCGCGACATTTGATTTTTCCTATTTTGGTTCCAACTTGGAGCGCTTTAGAGGAGCCTAGATTTTAAAATTTATTTGAGCCACGACGAAGTTCCTTCGAACTTTGAAAATTATTTGACTCGAGTCAAAGTTAATTACTTTAGCTTAGTTTGGATAAAGACAATTGAATGAATGATGATTGTTGTATGAACACCTTAAATTATTCTACGGAAGCTTTAGTTCGTAGTTTTGGCAGTTTAAAAAAAAACAATGAATTTTTGGAAAAAATTTGTACTTTATTCACTCCTTCCCCTTATCGCTGATTCCACAGTGATAATTATATGCTGAAACATAAATGGAAACACAATGAGGAAGGAAAGTTAAAACAGCCTTTTTCTAAGTTGGTCTGAGTTAAGTTTTCACAAAAGTTTTGCAACACTATTAATATATAACTACGTTACTCAAATCATTTCATTCCAAATCTATATTTATAGAAATGTCTCGAAGAAACGACTTTTCCACTCATGTAGCTATGTGGCACGCAACGTCAGGCCGCTGTGTGAAGTATGGGTGGCACAAGAGCCTCCACTGCCCCGGCGCTGCCGGCCCCTGTCCCGCCCCGAGGACGCCTGCACGCGATGGACGATCGGATGCTGTGCGGGGCATTAATCCCTTCAGATATTTCCTGAACATCGCATGACTAGAATGACTGACCCAATATAACTGTGGCACCCTCACACATGTCGTCTTGAGACAGGGGCTTTCATTTAAATGGAGCCAGATATACGGTACATTCGTGTAAAATTGTTTGAATACACTGTGAAATTTAACTTAAGCCTACATAGTGCAAGCACGAAACATGCAATCTCAATTCCCCTAAACGCTTGAATGTGATTGTATCCGCGTCATAATATGTAAAGTGTTTTGTTCAATATTCTTCTTGATTATGTACGTCCTAGTGAGGCTCATACCGTAGTTACGTGAAAATTTGCTTTTCAAGCAATAGACAGTCGATTGAAAAATAGTGACTTTTCAAGCAAAAAATGTGAATGTCGCACAGCGACTCAAAGCCTCATTTTCTCGTACTTGATCTCATTATTTACTTGGCTAATGAGCTGCTTCACTGAGCTCGAAACTATCATTTACGATAAGTTCGCAATGAAGCAGGAACAGAATAGTTTTGGTCTAGTCAATTTTGAATTCAAACACGCTGATAAACACGAGACAATGAGAGTTTTTAATACTTCTGTCGGATGGATTCTAGTGGTCTAGGAAAGTTCGTTATATTCTTTTTTAATATATTTGGAGTTTCCCTTAATGGTACTGTTTTATAGTTTAATAAATCTGTGAAATAAAATATAACGTGAGTGGTAAGTTATGATATTTAACATGGTTTTATTAACGATACACTGATATTAATATGATTATTTCAGTGCTATTCTAAAAATATGTACTTATATTAGTCATATTGAGTAGTTATAGTAACTTCCAGTGAGTGTTTAAAGCGGAGAAATAGCTCCTATAGATATTAAAAAAAAATTGTTCCCAGCCGCAACCATCTTTCTACATACTCGGAGGGGAGCAGAAAGCTGAAGTATTTTTAGGATTATCAGGTTTCGAGTAAGAACCGTGATTAATACATATCCCATTTTCCTTATGCGAGGTTTCATAAATCAATGGGAATGAATCTCTAAAATTCAACCGAGGTTGAATTTTAGGTATTCATTCCAACGATTTCAACTTTAACCCTGAAGCCATCCGTCTTTCTGACACACGTAACTCTCATACTCTAATTCCCCCTATATTCTTTGAATCATTTCAACAATAAAGAGAGTGTGATGCACGTCGTCCCGCGACCCTGCGTTACAGGGACGACCGAGAATGAGACGGAAGCGATCGGTGTTCGGGTGTCCACTCGGTGACCAGACGCAGTGAGGTCTCTCCTGCTGCTCCGTGTACGAGGGCGTCAACTCCGGAGCCCCGTTGCTACAACTGAATGTTGTCTGCAGCATTCCAAGATTCATAGACACCGCGTCAGGCCTAATTTGCTACTCCAGAGGGTGCAGTCACTTATGAAGTTTGTCGAAATTCGAGATTTTTGAAATTTATTTGAAAAAACATGATCTTGATGCAATAAAAAGTAGAAAACATGAGCTTATACCAAACGCACTATAATAACAGTATTTATGTTGTTTTGCGTCTGTTATATCCCATTTTTTTATTTATTTGGAAATAACATCGAGCGATGAATAAACTTCCTGCTTTGAAATGGCCATCGGAATAAAGTTATATTTTTGCTTTGTTTGTTAGAATCCATGATCCATGGTATTATTATCATCAGTACACATTGGAAACTAATAAATAGTATACTGATCAGCATGTATCTTATTTTCAGAGTATCACTAGGTTAGATGAAGGTATCATCGTTAGGACTCTTACTCTGACATGTAAAAATTTTCAAATTCGATTCCATCAGAAATTCAACTTAATCCTTTCATTCCATGGCTAGACGCTTTTATGGGACCCACTCACTCGAAGAATCACAAAAATGACTTCAAATTGCATTGGATTCACAAATTCCCAAAGAAGTAAAAAGCATGACCTAAACACCATTTAAACTTTCTGAATATTGAGATCGACTGCACACATGTTTTCTTCTTCATTGTCGCCCTTCGTAAAGGACCCAGTTTTTCACGGCACGCTGTCTGTATAGAGGAGCCCCTTAGAGGGCGAGTCATTTGACTCCTGGTCGTCGCCAGCGAGAGCCTTTTCAGCTCGCGTCGCAGTTTTTTGACTGCGTGGTCAGCCAGTGCTCAGAGTTCGCACGGTGCACTGCCCACAAAAAGTACAGCGGAATGTGCGCAGTGACTCCCATGTTCCTCTTGCTCCGTGTTGCACAGCTCTGCTCCCGCGCCGATCTCATTCTCACTGAAATGTCACCTAAAGGCACCGCTGCTGGAAATCAAAAGGTGTTGGATTCATTGGGACGGCGATTGAATGAAATTTGGATTTGTTGCGTTTTGTCACAAGCGTACGTAATATATACACTCAAAGGTTTTACAATGATTTGTCGTCTCATCAAAGGATCAAAGTTGTCGTATATGGGGGTGAAAATTATTGAGAATGTTCCAGCTGAAAGTGTTGCGCCTCACTTTCTCTTTCCTCGAGAATCGCGAGTATTAAAGTATCCTGCATTTTGCACCCTTGCTTTAGACCAAATTTTATCATCGTTTGTGAGGCGACATTTTGATGATAAATGCTGCTAGGTGTCCTATCACAGCTCGTATCGGTCGTAAAACATACCAGCTCAGCATGGCAAAAAATAATGATCATTTCTCAGCCAAAATGACTTTGAAAGCAATTGAGTGCAAATAACTCGAGGAATAGTACTGAAAATTCCTTTTTTTAGGCACCCGAAAAACACAGCGGCGGGAGAATTGTAACTTCGGAATTATATTTTTCGAATTAAGGTTTCTTCGGTCAATTAACATGAACTGGGAGATTTGCGAATTTAATTTTTGATGTCTGAGAGAAGGAAAGTTTCCAAATGAGGAGAGTTGAGAGCAGTCCCCGGATTACCGCATCTGGTCACGTGCGTCTCTCTTGGATGCGGTGCACTACAGGTTTAGCGCGGGCCTCGTACGTGTGTACTCGTGTACTTCTTTAGCTTCGCGTCTTCGCGAACAGGATCACAATGGGGGTATAAATATCTGTATTACAGTCGGATTAGTTACGTAATGAGATCTTTAGCGAGTATTTTAAGTTATGAACGTAACAGAGAGTAGAAAAGTGAGCAAGGCTCAGTGAGGATTGTAAGGTAAAGTAAGTTCAAGAGTACTCTCATATTTTCAGAAGTACTTCCTCATGAAATTTCTGAGAAAAAGTTAAATAAAAAAGAGCCCCTGAACTTTCAAAAGTGCTGCTAAAATCTCGAGTACTTTAATATAACATTTGAGATTTAGTCCCTAGGTTTAAAAAATAATGATTTGAGATTTGGAAGAAAATTTCTAGTTAAGTTATAAAAAATACTTTTTCAAACAGACTGGAAGGATTTTTAATTTTCCAACACTAAGCGACCTTCAGACTTACGTTGAATTGTCGCTGTAACTATTATATTAAGTAATATGAAATTGTTGCTGAAACTATTAAGAAACATGTAATTGTCGCTGTAACTATTAAGCAACGTGAAATTGTCGCTGTAACTTTTAANTGAAATTGTCGCTGTAACTATTAAGCAACGTGAAATTGTCGCTGTAATTATTAAGTAACATGAAATAGCTTCCCGTCGACCAAAATCTGCCAAGATTTATTCCTTCGGGCAACGAAGCTCTCGTATTGTTGAAATTTGTCTGCAATCGATCTTAGCTATAAAACTTTTCTTTAATTTCTAAAATGCAGATGCTGTGCCAAATTCAGTTCGCCTGTCGGATGGAAAGTTATTTGAGCTGCTATCATTAATTCTTTTGAAAGTTGATGTTACAGAAATGTTAGCTACGTATTACAGGTAATTGAAAAGGGATTGCGACTTTTGATAACTTTTTCCCCCAAAAATTCTTCAGGGGCAAGTATTTTGTCACAAAACTGGGTAAAGCTACCGAGATACCACCAAAAAGATATCTGAAAAGGTTATATAACAAATAGTGAATGGAAAATCCGTACCAGACTAAAGTCTAGATTATCAAACTTTTGTGGTAAACTTTCAAGTCTTGAAACTTACTGGAAGCTATCACAAAATTTACGTTTTATGAATTCGTACACAGAAACTACCTCGAACATTTCACAGATCTCCTAGTTTGGGATAGCTTTTTTTAGAGCACAGCCAGCGTACTGATGATGCCTCCAAGTCAGTGGCAGGGTACGAACAGCATGCATTGTCCATTACAATGCAGCAGCCGTCCGAGCTGCTCTGTCACCGATGTTCTTGCATCGATGCGAAGATTTTGCCATGACTGCATGAAGCTCCAGCTCTTGCCAGCTCAGAGCAATTGTGCAGGAGCTGCTCATGTGGGGAACTGCGGCTGTAATATCACACTGTCTGCTCAGCGATGGATTACCTCAGGTGGGAAATAGTTTGTACCCAGATTATACAGCGGTTGTTTTCACTTATTTATTCCAACATTTTACGGACTCGATGCGCGGACTCGATGCACTCACACATCACCCCTTCCGTGTCACAAATAACAGCCCCTAGAAAGTGCAATGGGATCAGTACTGTGATCTACAAGGGGGTTGCAGTTGAATCATCTAGTGAGAGGTCACACATGATGTTTTTGAAACGTCATCAATACGTGAATAACATCGAGAATAATTAAACGTAATCTGCATTAACTATTACTAGGCATTCATGGAGTCTGGTGGAATAGTCTGAATTAAAAGGTTGCACTTACCTATTACGACTAGGAAAGGGCGAAAGCTGAAAATAAGTGTTCAAACATACAATTTAAAGTTATTTTTATCAGGGAAAAATTACGAAACTTAATTTCCCGAACCGTAGGAAGAAAAAATGATTGCTTAGAATATTTTATGAATGCATGATGCACATTTATGTACAGCATTGACAGAAATTACAAAAAAATGCAAGAAATAATCTAATTGCTCTACTTCTTCTTAAGAATATAAAAAAGAAAATTTTGTAAACGAATATCATGACAAAATTTCGCTCATGAATATCAAGAAAGATGTAAAATGCCTCATTGAAGTACACTTTTGGTGAGACTGAGTACAGTTAACCCACATCACTGGCGGGGCCCGTGCGTGTGCCGGGCGCTAATGAGCAACATTTGCATGGCTCACTTTGCTAGCATGAAGCTCTATGAAATTCCAGTCATGTGTGCGACTGTTGTTAGCCTGCGTCCTGTGGTACCTAACAAGTAAAAATAAGAATACAAGTTACAGACATCAAGTGCTGACTGTCTTCAAAAGCACCCACCGACCGGTGATCTCTTCTATGCATGCCAGAAAATGAATAGCGTACGACAAACTGTACTGCGTAAGTGAAACTAGGTAGAAGAGAGCATTCCTCTGAAATTTCGTTTTCTGCGTCTATTATCTTAAATGAGCAAAGGTCAACAAAATTTGAAGCAGGAATGCGATGTTTCATGCAAGGCTACTCGAGTTTTGAAATTGACTGCAATTAGCAGTACGATAGTGCAGGTGTTTTTCCATGGCCAATTCAGTTGCGGCAGTGAGAACGATAAATAGCAAGCGTACCTATTGGCATAAAAGAGATCACTCGTTATAAACACGCAGCTATTGCAGTGTAACTAACGATGATCAGTAAGTATGAAGTCTAATGGAACCACAATTCTAAAAATATTCTGTAAGGATAAGTTTTTATAGAAAGTACAGATCCCTGAAATGCCCGCCACTGCATGATCGATCGCAGGATGAGATCTAGAAATGCCAAACTTTACTATCGTAACCACAATACTATTCGCATGCATAAGATAGAATGTTTTGCTGAGTCGCTATTTAATTTATGTACGCAATAAAAATGAAACATACTAACTTATACATGCTGTGCATTGGCACAGCAGCTCTTTTGGTTGTAAGTTCAATCAACCTTACATGTGAGTCACTCTGTGGAGCAATGATTCTCAACCTATAGGAAGATTTTTTTTCAGTGGCGGTCTCTTTGCAATTTTTGCACAGCTCGCGGACTAGCGACATTAACATTACTTACCTGTGAATTAAAACATATGGTGGCCCTAGGACTCGGGCTCATACTGTACATAGCGTACGTGTGCTGGCTGTTACAATCAACCATGGGGTTTGGCGGCCTCTTCTCTGTCCTCCTCAAGCCCCGTAACCCCATCGCAGTCCCCTATACATATAAAATCAGTGCAGCTACATTCGTAGAGTTCACTGGCCAGCAGCGCAGTGGCGCGGTCGTCATGTCCGCTTTAGAGCATCACTGCTGAGATCTGGTAGCAGCCCCTATCCCATTTCTCGCCCGTAGAGATAATTTGCGCGAAACTACCAGAATACGTGAGAAGCCCACCATCACGGCGAAGAACTGCCTTAAGCCTGCCACGCTACTGCCGTCCTCTGACAGGGTAGAGGACCGCCGACCCCTGCTGCTGCAGAGGCTTCATCAGACCGTGCTCTGGGTGGAGGACGGCGTCAGTCGGGACGCGACACAGAGCGGCCAATGGGAAAACAAGATCACAAGTGAAGGAGAACAATAACTTTTGAAGAAATATTCATAAATCCAAAGATGCCAAAAATTAATTTGAAAGGCCCGGTCTAATAATCAACGTCAATTTGCAACTCTGACATTTTTGAAGATTTGCGATAGAGGTCCTGAAATAACTTTAAAAAATAACACGAAATCGATAACATAAAGACTCAGGATCTTAAACGATAACTGAAGCTCCCGTACCTAAATTTTGAAGCTTTGCAATGAGCTTTATGTACAATCTCTGATATGAAGACTAGTTTGTTGAAGGACCGGGAACGAACAAGATTCGACGCTTGAATATATTTTTTTCTTTGCAAGGATACGTAAATCAAATATGAAAATTACACGCCGAGTTAACCCCGGCAGGATAATCATACTAGTGAAATTATTGAACGATTAAAAAAGAATGGGGCTTAGGCTTGCAAAAATTTATTCAACAGATGATACATGAATCGGGAGAATATTTGAGAAAGTTAAACTAAAATTTTGGTTAAATAAAATAAAAATTGAAATAAAGTACACTTCCCGAGACTTTTAAGGACTAACCTTTAGTTTCTTCGTGTGTCTGTTTTGCAAATTCTTTCCGTTGTATCTGCATACTGTGCTCATATGCAGTCCGGAACACAAAAAGTTTTGCATAAAATAATTTCCGTTCGAAATTCATCATAAAATTGAAAAGGGAATGCAAACATTGCAAGTCTCCTATTTCTTCCCTAATTACATTGCCAGTCGATCTGTTTAATTTACGATGATAGTGAGTACTTTGCTTTACATTTTCTTGGATTTGAAAACACTTTTAGCAATCAGGTGCGCTTGATTGTACAGATATATTCGAGGAATGTTAAAAATAAGAATATACCAAAGAAGCTTCACAGAGTCCACAATAGGTTGAGTTTATAAATATGTAAGTAGATGTCGTTCCATCAGCGGCACCATGTCGTAACTGGCCAACTAAGACCTGCAGGATTTGCTGTTTCCAATTACGGATTCTGAATTTCACTCCGGGAATTCTTGGCGAGAAAGACAGGCACTTTTAAGTCTAAAATTATGAGAACTCCTGTGCTTCCCTCAGTCTGATAGATGAATTCACAGGAAATTATAAATTAAATTCTCATTCATTCATTTATCGGGAAGGAAAGAGAAATGTGAAGAGGAGAGTGAGTTTCTTTAGCATATGTAATGACCTTATGATATCCCTGACTTCATAAATATAATTCTCATAATTTTTCCAATAGTTGCTTTCTCCCATTGTTTTGCGCAAGAACACGTGATTTAATATTTTAAGAAATTCTTTTATTTTTGCATGATTAAGTTTAGGTCTGAATGTCAGCATTCTTGGATAGACCACTTTAATCCGGAGAGAGTTAAATTCACTAAGCCGGACATAATTTAATTATTCAGTTTAGTGAAAGTAACGTGAAGTGCTGCCATGAAGATGTCCTTGCTATGAAGGCACAATGTTAACGAAGTGTTGTATCAATTGTTTGAGCATTCAACTTCGGCACGATCGAGCTGCGCCTCTTTTGAGATCAGTGCTCCCAGCTGAAATTCACCTAGCGCCGCCGAACAAAAACAGGAGATCAGCAGCAAGAAAGTTCACTTTTTGCCCAATTTTATAGTCATAAAACTCATTTTGGAGCTTGAGTTATTCAGGAGGGCTTATCAGGGCACATCGCGCCATTAAATTGCTAGGCCCAGCCGTCGATGCTAAAATGAAGCAGGCCGCTCCCGACGCTGCAGCGCTGTTTCCTGACGCAGGCCTGCGCCTCCCCCCCCCTCCCCTACGTCGCTACCGAAGGTCAGGTATAGGCCCCTCTCTGTCTCGCATCCTCAGCGAGGCCTCGACGGATGTACGTTGCCTTATGCACCGTTTGATATGTTCTTAAAATTATTTGTTCCATGCAATATAGATATGTGCGCTTGATTCAAGACCTCATGTGTAGGTATTTCCTAATCCTAGAACTAATGAATTTGAACGGATATTAAAGTATGATAGATATCGAAGATGACCTGTAGATTGGGAACTGCTTTCGTAGTGCTGAAACCTAACTAGCTTATCGAAGCGTTTCAATTATATTATTTTTACTACCAGAGAAGGAGGTTGGCTGTGGTCACAAGTTTCTAATGAATACTAAACCCATTCATATCATCAGTAGAGGTATCGAACTATTGTTATGTAAGTTAGTCAGCGATATAAGAATTGAATATGACATGAGTTACATTATTTTAGTTGTTGATTTTAATAAAGAAGAATCCGTAACTAGTCTATTTACTATAATAAGAGGAGCCATATCCGTCCTTCTTTCCGTCCGTCCCACGCCTGAATATTAGGGTAGGAGAAAATTCGGATCTAGTTCAATGCATCTATTTTATTGTACGTCCCTAATGCTTCTTTACTTATAACAGAAAATCTTGAAAGACAACCTTTTCCTTGTCTGTTATACCGCTTCATTGTTATCTCTAATATTTTATTCCCGAATAAAATATTTATAAATATCATGATCATGGAAAATATATTTCGTATCTACGAGCATAATACCATCCATTTCACAGACACAGCTCTTAAAAATACCCTTGGTTGTGTTTATTTATACATATATTTTGCTTCGCTCCTCGAGGAATTAGATAGGAGAAAATTCCCGGGTACTTATTCTAGGGTCCGTTTTCCTAATCGGCGGGACTGCGTCGGTGAAGGCCGTCAGTATCAGTGGTACTAACATTACGTCACTTCTTATATGATTCATCATAAATAAGAGGGTAACTTAAAGTGAACATCATTTGTCCCGCCGTTTTGGCGGGGCGGGTGTAGTAGTGTAATGTCGATCCGTCGGAGAATTTCCAATAAACTCGGTGAATTTGGCGGAAGCTGATTACTTCTCAAATGTTCAATGTGCCCGAGTACCAAGTTTCCGTTTGGACTGCTCCGACATCCTTGCTATATCACCTTAAATGTGATGTACATATGTACGTAAAAGTATAAAAGTGTTATTGAAGACCATGCAGTGACAACTTTTTATCTACAATTCTTCTGTTATGTTTTTCAGTTTTTTACTAAGGTTTTCACAATGGGATTGAGACGGAAAGTAATATTTATTGCCTCAATCCTGTTGCGAGAGAACTTGTTTTTTGCTTATAACAAAAACAAAAATATGTACAACAAAGCCAAGTGTCATTCTCTTTTTTTGAGTTAATCGCGTTACGCCTCGCTATTTCAACGTTTTACATTGAACGTAATTTCACGTGACACAACTAATCATCACCGTTCATATCAAAGTTGTCGCAAAATAAAGTTTCTATGAAACCCTATTTAGCGAGTAAAACACACTCTATGTCTCATGAGCGCTCAGCAAAAAACCTGAGATCTCGGAGTCTTTCCGCCTTATCTATCGCTTGCACCCTCAGCAGGCACGGACACCTTCCAAGCCTGCATTAAACATGAGCCCCTTTCGCGGATATGCTCTGCACATGAGCGTCTTTGTTATGTTTGAGGGACTGCAGACCGCACCTTACACAGCTTCTGAAGCCTTTCTAATAGCCTTTGAATGATGACCTCACTTTGGGAAAACGTACGATCTACTATAACCTTGCAGGCTGAGTGATGCGCATGTAATCAGAGTCCTACATCAACCCTCTTACTTCTACTGATTAATTCTACGTTTCCCGTTAGTGTAGCATCATGAAGCCTACGGAGCTTCGGTCGCCACAGAGTACAACACGTGCCACTTAGTTTTATGATAATTAGAGTTAGTCTGGATATTGTTTGACATGAATTTTGACTAACCCTTATCATGAAACTGTGAAATATGAGCTCACGAGACTACTAGTGCTGCTGAGATATGCTATTTAATTACGCGTAGACCAGTTGTGATGAAAATAACCCAAAGATACATTGTTTGAGTAAAATATTCTTCGTATTAGTTATCAAAAATTAATATGCTGGGCACGGAGAAGGTGTCATAAAGGCAGGTACGCCCCATGCTGCTGAGTCACTTACTGAGTCAGTTCAATTTCCCGTCCATTCATGACATACATGAGTTCATGCATGTGTATTTGAATAATGTCTCATTTTTGTTGTTTAGGCCTCATTAGAAAGAGAGAAAGTTCTGAAGCAAGCTCACTTTCACGGATTTGCGGTATACAGCCGTTTTTCTTCATTTCTTTTATTCATCTTTCGTTCTAGTGGTTCAACGCTCAAAAATAGCTGTGGAGCATTGTGCTAGACTATTTATAGAAATACAGATTCACATATGGCAGAAAATATTTAAATCGGAGAGGGATTTCCCCACCGAAGTTCGCTTACTTCTAGCCTTAAATACCCCGAAGAGCCTAATGATTTCTCCTGAATGCACAACCAAAGATCCAGGCGCTGGAACCTAAGTTGATTCTTCTTAAAGGCGAGAGCGGAATCCCGACTTGAACGCTTCTCCGTATTGGCAGATGGGTGACCACGTGCTCGATGACGTCACCGTTGCTGAATGACTTGGTGAACTACGCAGGCGTCCCCGTACTGGTCCGTACACGTAAAGCTTTATCTCTAACTTTATTATTGCATCAGACTTTCGTTCGGTGTGTCCACGCGCTGGAACAACACATAATATAACAATTCAGATAAATGGAACTGAATATGCAGCATAGTCTTTTTGAACCTTGCATTTTTGGTGAACTACATAATGATGTGTGACATTCCACCATAATTTAGAAATGCAAGCTCGGCGTCGCCGTAGTTCCGCTGGCACTTTTTATGCACTAGTGTGCTTGTCCAGTTGTCCTTGCGAACGTTGACGAACGTTTTCATTATTCTATTACTGCCCATCGTTTAAAACTGGGTACGCTCGATTTGTTCTGATGTATTTATTTTCGAAATTGAGAGCTGTCCTGAAGTTATTATGTCTAATATGTACTGAGTAGCGAGCGTCTTTCCATATCAGGGTTGACCAACCAGGAATGGTTGTACCCCTTTGAGGTTAGACAGCATTTCAAGGGATGCCACAAGTGCTCATCTAGATGAGGGGCAAAATCAATGTATTCATTATTCACTTACAGTTTTGTAGGTAAAATTCATTGTAAATTCATCTTCATTATACTCAAGTAACTATGGCTGTGAAGGAGGTGTGAGAATACAGTAACATTTTTTCAGGGTGCGCATTTAAAATTTTATGGAAACCATTTTTCAGCAAATTGTTCGCTTTTTCCTCAACTTGAACCCAGGAGCCAACACTGTCGCAGTTCGTGTTCTCGATCCTTTTGTAGGTTTAAAAAGACCACCAAATTTAAACTTTCATAACCCAACGTTTCACATAATTATAAAATAACCAGAGAGGTTATTATCAATCATATCATCTGCTCGGAAAAAGTTCAAACACAAGCACATTCAGAAATTTTACGTTACCCATTATTCGAATAATGTATGTTATTGAAAGTAGAAAATGCGGTTGAACTGCTTTCTCTTTCATTCCTATTTCAGCGTCAACAACATTCACGAATTAGTCCTGAAGTGAAAATGTAGAAATCATTTTTAGGCTGTACATGAGACACGAGTCATTCGGTTATAGGCAAGCACAACTGATATGAACTCCTCTTATTCTTTTATTTGGTGTGACTCAAAAGTCCCACGAAAATTTAACTTTTACGTTACTCTCACCTGACTTTAACGAGCATCGACTCACCTTTCAACATCTGGAAACGAGAGTGCCTCGTAATGACCATGTTACAGTTAACCCATACATTTTTTTTACATTCAAACATTCATTCAAGTTTACAAACGCTACGAAGAGCAAGTTTACGCGAGGAATGGATTCAGGGCTTGATGATAAATTTGTCCCAGAGAAGCACATCAACTTTTAAGTGACCGTATTGTGTTCTGAGACACTAAGAATTCCTGACCATATAGTAACACTTAATTGCTGGTGTCCTTGGTGACTTTTTTTCGTGCTTATCTTCCCTGATAAAGAGTACTCTGAACGTCAATGTCACTGCCAGATCATCTAGCTTGTATCATCACCCACATTTTTTTCACTCATAGCACCTGTGTGAGTTGACAATTAGGCAGCACGTTATTCCAGCCCAATATTAAGTGTCTGTAGTATGGTTTATACGCCGTTTCATACAGCGAGACACTGCATTTTCTTAACCGTTTTCCGGGATTTGGACCGGTTTTCTTCAGAAATCTAACCCACATGAGCACCGATTCTCGGAGGAGAGTTCGTCCAGAAGTTGTCCCGGAGTGTATCGAGGGATTTTACGAAAATGCATATTTGTTTCGTACTAGAACGCAGTCTTCCATAACCAGCACCTGTCGGAGAACAAAGATGACATTTGCAACTCACGCACAGGATGTGTAACGAATGCTTAGCATTTTATATCCTTAAGAATGGCATTCTTGGGTTCCATCCGACGAGCTTTGGCGCTCAGGAAATTCAGTCACTTTATCGGTATTTATTAGTCACCGAGATGAGTACGGCGCGTCTTCCACTTGAGTGCGACCGCATAGCTCACTGACAATGTTCATGGTAAACAAAAAAGTTCTTGTGCACCGCTCCTCACATTCAGGCCTGGACAGGTGTGAATGAGTGGGCGAGGTGGAGGCCTATCAGACGGTGGACACTGTCAAACATGAGTTACGCTCACGGAGCTAAGAACATGGTATCGTATTTAAAGTGGATAAAGGCATTCCTTGTCATGTATGTTGATCTACTGAAATCATAATCGATACCACTATGAGCTGAGACCTTTATCACCTTCGGTAACTTCGATGTGTAGAAAGTACGAGTGCCTCACATACTTGATGTAGAAAGAAGCGACCTTCCATATCCTCTCGGATAAGATCCCTTAAATCTGGTGGATAAAGTAGCTAATCGATTTTGTGATGTAAGAAGGGGAAATATATCATAATACGTATCATTCTCCTCTTTAAAGGGGTCACCTTTCGTAAATAAATACATTCGTGGACCATCTTTGAAAGTGATTGCGAATTCAGCCTTTCGAAAAACTGAAATTCATTCCGGAGGCATCATGACGAACAGAATACGTTGGCCCTGCAGACGCATGAAAACAAAGAATAAAATATTCAAGCATAATTCTTCTCCGACACTATGTATTAGATAAATTCGGAAGTAAAATCTTTCTTAGGCTTAAATTAATTTTGAGAATCACACAAACGACTATTTCCTTGTGCTCTTATGCAACAAATGCCTTTTCGATGACTGTTTACAACTATGCGATCAGTCTCAATGCTTAGTTATCAAATTATTTCGTTCTCTCAGCTGATTTGAGCTGTACATATTTTTCTGCAACATACAAGCATACACTGTGAATGTCAGTGTACCATGAATGAGGTGAGTCAAGCTCGTCTATCAGTTGACACAGGTGCGATCCTGGATCAAACGAGCGGCCTTGATTGGCAGTAGCCACTACGTGAGCAGGGTCTGACGCTTGCAATCTGGTTGTCTGTAAGCGACTACTCGAAATTGTTCTGTTCCTCCTCTTTCAAGTGCGATCAGGAGCGTTCAGTTCCGTTTTGGGCCTAGAATCACTCATCTCGATGATTCACGGAATGACACTACTCTTGAATTCTGGTGGCTCTTTCAGGGTTTTCATTTACACTTTTATACTGCAATTTTGGAGCTTTTCAACCGTGCCGAATCGTTAAGTAGACTCAGCAGCTCTGGATGAACCGGACAAATTTACAAACGTCAATTACCTCGGTCGCTCCCTCACGCATCACGTGGCGGGCAGAAGAGCAGACTCAGGGCATGGCGTCTTCAAAAGTCCGCGTCTTCAGCGGAAATTCCTGTCCTTTGAGCAGCAGCAGCTCGACGATCGTCCGTCCTGCAGATGCTCGTAGGAGTTGAGGTCTTGCCAAGATCGGTGGCTTTCCAAAAGTGGTCAGCCAAAAAATGTGAGAGAGCTGGTTGTTCCGAGCTCTTCTACTGTAAAATCCATCGAATGATTGCTACCTTAACTGCTGGCAACTCGGGGGTCTCATTTGTTCAAAAAATCTCACCTTTGCCCTCGGCTTTGGCCGCAAGGTTCTACCTACATCTGGTGTGGGTGGAACACGTTTTGCCCAGCACAACTCTGAAGGGACAGTGGTTGGTGGTCGCTCATCAGGCTTCCTTCGTCAAACTCTCACATGAGATGAGGATGTTTCCGAGACGCGCAATTGTGCCCGTTGTTGCGCGCCAGTTGAACACCACTGAAATGACCTTGGAAGTATCCACGAAACGAGCGGTACGTTGCGGGTTGACCGCTCTGTGATGTCGCACGTCTTGTGAGCAAAGTAACTTTACGATTTCTGCTGTTTCATAGCTAGTAGAGAAACTGGCATACTGTAGGAATGACATTTGAGTATTCCTTTTTGATGCTATGCATATAATAACGCTTTGGAGCAATACATTTGCGGTACCGGATGCATCAATATCCAGAGATTTCTGATGAAATTCTTGTTCGCTGACTTGTAATGTCACGAATAGAATTATAATATTGATACGATCAGTCACTCAGCGATATGAATGAATTTGATTCAAGTTTTAAGTCGAATCTGACTTTGGTGACACACACAGCCTGCAGCCGGCACGTGTCGACCAACTACCGGCGCGCGCGGGTTTTTCCCGTAACAGAAGCTAACGGACGTATAAAATTTTTGTTTTCGCTTCATTGATAACTGACCTTGGTGACGTTTCCTTTCGAACGGGCAGGTAGGTAAGGAAAAGTAATAGGCAAGGATGTTAGCAAATGATCCAAAGATTGATAAGTTAGAGATAAAATTGGAAAAATTCGCAGTATGTATCCCAGCGTCAATGACAACCCCACTATCGTAAGATAAGAGGCACGACGACGGGACATGAAATTCTTATCTTTTGAATTGGAAGAGGCTTTTGAATTTCGCCTTAATTGAAACTCGAAGAATTGATATATTTTCTGACAAGTATCATCCAGAACTGTATATTAAATATCTCTTCCTCACCTCACAAGAGGGGCATTTTTTCAGGGCGTCTGCTAAAGCGAGAGTTTGATTGGCGGGCTCAGGACTGTTTCTGCCGAGTGGTGTTGGTCGAGAGGAGGGAATCGGGAGCCTCTAAAGGCGTCCGACTGAAGGGCACTTCACAAGAAATGGAGGGCTTACCAGATTGAAAGAGCAGGAAAAGATTTTCGTGGCAGTAAAAAAATGGCCACTGTAATCCGAGAGTAGCAGTAGCTAGTTGAAATTTTTGTTGTAAAACTTAAATATGAGGCAGAGAGGAGGATACCCCGAGGAGAAACTAAAGAGTTAATCAGTTTGTGAGTTAGCATTTTGGGAAACAAACTACAGACTGAACTTACAAAGATACTGAAGTATAATAAGACTGACAGAATAATGCTAAAATATTATAGTAAAACAAAAAAGAAAATAGTTCATGATATTGAGAAACAATCAAAAGGATAGAGACTAATCACAGGAGTGCAGAACTTTTTGAAATATAATCTCAAGTAATCTACATGATTGAGCTAGGGCTCGAACGCCCAAGAAGGAGAAACCCTAGAATTAGCCAGGGAGAGGGAAGAATGAGCAGACAAATAAGAAGTGGCAGGAGCATTGCAAGCATGTGTGTGTGTGTGCAGGGAGCTGCTGCATTGAGCACAACCGGCGTCTCCCGTTCGAGTTGGCAGCAAAAAATGCTTTGCATTCACGGGCGCCACAAAGAGCAGAATGAGGTCCAGCATTGGTGTGAAGGCATGCGGACGAGGGGACTGGACGCCGTCGCCTAGAGGAGGTGGAGGGGGGCTCGCAGCACAACATTCCGTGGAGCTCCTCATGCCACAATTGGGGAACTCATCCTCCCCAGGCGGCATTCGTTTAATTGGTTCATGCATCTAAAAATAAGGGAAATTAATCCTTTCGAGTCTACATTCGTGTAATTGATTTGTATATCTAAAAACAAGAAGTTTTCTTGCAATAGACGTGCAGGACTCGCTCTGACTAAGGCAAAATCACAGCACAATGGCGGTTGTACGTGTAAATGTTGGATTTGATGTACGCATTTTTATGTATTTTTGGTAAAAATAACCAGCGCTGGACTTGCTGACAACATCTGTGGCACATACGGTGTACCTCCCAGAGACTCGCAAGGCTGAATATGTGAAGATCGACATGAAGGGGTGTACGTATGGGGCCAGCGTTAAGTTAGACTTTTGACAATTACATGGAGTTTGTACCAACATTAACTGTAAATTCTACGCATATTAGTGGACTGAAATATTCAGCCAAGGGTGTACAGCATTAGAAGAAAAAATATTTCACTGTTGTCTCAAATGTATGAGGAATTTTTGAGAGATAGTGAAGCAAATCATTTCCATAGATTGTACAAGCCTGTTGGTGAATCCCCTTGATTTGGAGTTGGGAATACAGTTGCGGGCAGAATGTTAGCCTTCAAATGTGTAGAAAACTCTACGACCCAATTCTAAACTTTGTATTCTTCCAGCAGAAAACCGACTGAAGAACTACACACATCGTACTTCAGGTCGGACTGTAAAACTTCAAGCCATAGCTACTTCATCCTCCGTTCTGACATAACCAGCCAATAAATCACACATAAATCTTCTATAACTCTAAATTCAAATGACAGGATGGAATGCCTCAGAGCAGAACATTTGACCAGGGCAGTCGGGAGAGTCCCAGCACGTGCTGTGAACCTGTGCTTTCCCACGCGGGCAGCTGCGGCCTCCTTCTAACGAGCCCTCAGGAGCGGCCCCCGAATGCCACTCGCACCTCTCTCTTGCTGCGCCCTGAGCAATGGCGGACGCGTGAGAAACTGCCTCGATAACTGCGTCGTGTAGCGCCAGCATGTTTTCCTATAGGGCACGAGGAACGTAGAGTCGGAAATTCGAGTGCTGGATATCATGCCCAATGTCCTTTTCATGAGTGGTAACTTGAAGAAAGTTGCTGACGATCGAGGAATTCTGAGTGGTTGAGAAAGCTTCCAGATTTGTGGCGGTTGTCTATTTTAACTATCTACTAACATACAAAACAGGAAGCGCTCTAAAATGCAATAGAAAGGACCAGGAAACAAAATTTTTACCGTACTCTTTCCTAAGGCACGCGCTACGGAGACATCAGAATAAATTCTAGAATAAAATATTTTTACAAGAAATACAGTACATATGTATTTATAGGATGACCCTGAAGAAGCTGATCCTTTTAATTTACTAATAAAACAAAAACTGAGATAGGATGGTTAAACTTGTTTATCCGAAAGAAAAGTATTTTACGGTTTATTAACACTATATTTCGAATACAATGTACTTTCAATGATAGCCACCATTGTTTTGACAACTTTTTTTTGTCGGTGAAAATCTTCCAGATCTGGGTTTATCATCATCATTACGAGTGTACATTAATTGTCGATGTAGAGATTTAATTGTTTTTAGGACTGATTTTTTTGCTGAAATAGATTTGGTAATCACGTTGCACTTCTGTTACTGACATTGTCTTTGTGAACACTTGCACAATTCTTATTCTACCTTCTTTGCTATAGGGAAACAAGATGCAAAATTGTTGGTTTGGAACCGAAACAGAATTGATGGATATTCTTAGGAATTGATGGATATTCTTAGGAATTGATGGATATTCTTAGGAGATTTTTCTATCTTTCGGTTCCTTCTGTAAATATTTTGTTATTTTCTTAAATTTCAATTTCAAAAGACCCCTCAATACACACTGGAGTAAAGCATGCTGTCTTTAGTTGCAACACCGTGAAGCAACTGCAGGTAGTTTGGATGGGCAAAAGTTACCCATATTTATAATAAATAGGAGGACAAGAAGAGTCGATTAACATGACATTGTATCCAGAACGTTTCGAGTCTGTACCCATCATCATTACTGATATTTAGGCTACGTAAACCGAGTTGGGACCATCATGCAATATTAGCTCAACAGGAGCAGGACACGCTGGGGGGACGGGGGGCGTTCCTCCAGCTGCTCCGCTGCATCGCGTCCACAGACAAGCCATTACTGAGGGGCATTCTTTTGTCACCCTTACGCTTAAGATGTTCGTGAAATTGATATAACGTAATACAAAGCTTCAAATTTCGATACATAGAAGTCATAGTTAATTTGTATCACTTGTATGTTGCACACTAAAGTCTAAAATTCTTGCTACTTTTTTTGCCCGTGGATACCACAATTGCCCGCATACAGGTTTCATCAGACCTTCATCCAAATCTCCAAAGAGGTTCAAGTCATTTCAAGAACCTGAATAATGGTAAGCTAGTTCTACATTGTTGATTCCTCTGTTAAACTCAAATATTGCTGACAGGCTCCGCTCAAAATGTGGGCAAAAATATGATTCGAAGTTAAAGTCCTCTCGAGAATACGAGTAGAGCACCACAATAAATCTGCTTTGACAACTTGCCATCTAGAGAGCACTATGGCATGCACTCACTGCTCTCCTTCAAATAACACTGCACGACTTCAACGATTTCCTCGCAAACTTTTCATAGATTTCAAAATTTACCCTAGAATAGTGAATATGAACAAATAATGAGTTAAATTTACCTTCTTGAATGATTCGTGGGTTCTTCGAATAATATCAACTGGGCAAAACTTGACAAATACCTTATTACTGCCCAACCATTTACTTCAAATTTTCATGAAAAATGCGCATTGTTTGGACTTCAAAAATAATTTTTCATTGCTAACTACCCGTAATTCATTTTACAGTCAAATATTTCAATTTTCTACTAACTCTGGATATTAAAGAGCATCTCACCACTATAGTAAATGCCATATTTTGATATGTACGCTGAATTTTGATATTAAAGAGTATCTCATCACTAAAGACCACTTCGTGTTCCAATCTATGAGCTAACCTTGGATTTTAAAGAGCATCTCACCAGTAAAGTCAACATCATACTTTAATTTGTTTGCCAACTTTGGACATTAAAGAGCGTCTCACTACTATAGCCAACATCGGAGACCTCGCGATTCTAGCGCAAAGCGAGGGCAAAGTGAGAATTTTGTAGTAGTTTGGGCTGCGGAGGGTGAAGGACTGCCCACCTTTTGTAGTGCGGATAATCCGAGTCGCAGAAAAAGCAGAGCCGGACAAGGCGGGCTGGAGGCAGGGCTGAGAAGAGGAGGGTGTTGCTGGGGTTGTTTGTTCAGAAGATTTGTGAGGCCATTGCGCAATTTTAGAATAAAACATAATTGGGAGGGGAAGAAACACAAAAGAACTGATGTTACTGAACGAGGTGTCGCAAGACACCCGCGAGTGCCTCAGTGATTTTTTACGAGTTACCACGTTGCCTTTTGGCAGGCAGGCAAGGCAGCGATCTCGTGCTCCACTCGCAACCTCTCGGTGTGATAAAATCGGCGCGCATGCAAGGCTGTGCTTCACGAGACACCAAAACAAAACATTTCATGTTGGTTTCGTGCAAACATTTCTGTTCGGGTCAGTGCTGTAGAAGAGATAAACTCAGTTGCGACACTGATCGTACTTCTCAAAGCCGAGGCATAGAAAATGGGAGCAATGAAGCATGAAACAAGCTTGTAAGCAGGTGATCACAGGCTGGATAGCAAGCAAGACGGCTTGACTTTTAAATATCGTCGCTTGTACAATCACTCTTATAAAGAGAAATCATTTATTTTTTGCAATTGTGCTAGGTTGGAAAATTGTAACGTTATACGATGTTGTGATACGGGAGTATAAAGAAGTAACAGCGAGAAAAGCGTAGGAATTTTATTTGATTTATTAAAATTTTAATTAATGCATGTTAAAAGAGGGCCTTCAGCGTACGTGTATAACCAATGAAGCCATTGCACGAAGAGAATTCAGCTGAGTGGGAACAAACCTAGATGAGGAGAGCAACGAAGTATTATTGTTCTATTATGCTGGTGAGTGCAGCACACCATAGATAGTCCCGCATACAGGACTTAAAGAAATGTACTCACTTCTTGTAATTCAGTAATTTCGAAGAAAATAGATGCGCACGTATGCGCTAGTTGCCAGCAAGCGCCACCTACCCACGGTTAACCTAATAGTTTCACTATGCTGTCGCATGAGATTAGTAAGTTTAAGTTTTTTCTTCAAAATTACTGAATTAAAACCAGTGTGTTCATTTTTGGGGGACAATTCTGTATTTTGCATGCGCAGTGAAGGTCTGGTGCTTCCGTTTTCTCTCACGTTTCCCAAATCCAACCCAAGTATAAAATAAAAGTTTCGGTCTTGTACGGGAGTAACATTTTGCGTGGTGGGAACTTTTACGCATTTCTAACATATCTTATCGTATCTTCCATGTTATTTCATCGGTGAGTTTACGATCAGAGTTACGAGATTCGAATTACGACTTGCGGCTCGATACCTGAACTCGCGACTTCATGAACCACAAACGCTGTACGAAGTTCTTGTGCAACGCGCACGGCGAGGGCAATTCCAACGAACCGCCTTCCAAGTTGTGAATGTGCCTTTAACTGAACCCTTTCCCCATGAAACATGCAGTGTAAACTCTTCGATTTAGACGAGTGGTTCGCAATCTGGAGTCCGCTGAGACGACAACAAAGTTACTTCAAGCGACCGTGAACGGTTCATCAAATTTCATTGTTAATTATATCAGGAGGACTACATACATTTAAGCCTGTGTCCTAAATCCAGCATACGTCTTACCGTGTCAGCTCTTGCAGGGCCGTGAGACATTCAAAACAGTAAGGGATCACCACGCTCAAACTCTTTCGACAGGTGGAGAATTACTGATTCAAACAGTTACCCTCGGCTCTCCAGGTTCCACCCCGCGCATCACACCACCGCTGTCCGTTTGTAATTATTGAATACGAGGGGAGAACTGGGCGATGCTGATCATTTTTTTGCGCCTAGTGAACTAACAAACTGATTTAACTTTATGTCTTCATTGCTTGTATTTAATCTCTGGCTCTCAAGCCAACGGAAATGTCCAACCGGACAGTAAAAACAGGATCTGATTTAGATGATAAATAATTTCAACGGTAGAAATACAGTGTAATGCATCATCTCCACGGAAGAAAATTTAAATGATTATAAACCATTGCTTTTTTGCGTATGGTAGAGTCTGAGTTTGACTTTCGTGCTTACATACAGACGATTGTAAAGCATGCATTTTGAACGAGCCTGTACAGTTTATATGTACACATAAGGGAGCATTACACACACACACTAGAATTTGAAACATCAGGAATCCAGTTAAATCATTGCAAACAATTCAAGAAATAAGGAAGACGTAAAGCGTTTTCAAGTTCTTTAGTAAGTACCTTGAGTGCACACAGCCTGAGTGTGACAATAAACTTGTTCTGAGAAGCGCGTGCGCAGGACACTTAATTTAGCGGCACCCACCAGGGCGCAGCGCTAGCACGGAGGTGCAGACCGAGCGGCCTGGCACGAGAACAATGTGCGGGCTGTTGCACGTTGTTTGAAGAGAGTGCGCTGTACACTTCCTCAGCACACCGCTGACTCAGCTCCTTGAATAACTTCTCAGAACATCTCCTCTGGCAAGAATAGTGCACTTCCGAATCCAGGTGGAGCAAAGGGTACACTGCGGACGAAACACGCTGCGCTTGTTACTACCTGTGTTTAAATGGGGTCGCTAGTAGGCACCAATTTGCGTCGTATGATTGACCGTGGTGAAAATTAGCATTTGAACATCGTTTTTTAAGTAGTGACTTACGCAGATAAAAAAAAAGGAAGCCGTTAAATACACTTTTGTACTTAGATTGTTCAATCAGTTGTTTAGATTTTGAGCGAACGTCAGTGGATTACATTTAAAACAAGTTTATATTCACTTGGTTGATATTTCTGAGTGTATCAACATGAAAGTGTCTCTTAAAATTTTATTTCGAATAAAAAATGGTACGAATTTTAGTCACAGTGGAACAAAAGAAAATCTGCATGGGATACTGCAAATTAGCAAGCTACGTAATTTTAATATTTAGAACTTACATCAGCATTCATTAGTTCGAATTTATTTTCAAGTCTTCACGTATGAGCAGACATTTGTGCCTGTGCATAAGTTGATGCCATCATATGCTTCGAGCACTTTCCTTTCCAGCACTGATCGTTTTCAATTATTTGAAATTTGAAACTCGCTCTGTATACTGTCCCTCGATGGCAACAAAGCTGAGGTGGCATCTCCCAGGCCGCCTCAGGTGCGGGCAGCGACGGGGCACATTATGGGGCCCCCACAGTTGATACGTCATCCGTGGCCAGTTGTAGTAGGAGGAGGAGTAGGAGCAAGAGAAGGAGTAGGAGTAGTAGGAGTAGTAGGAGTAGTAGAAGTAGCAGTTGTAGGAGTAGCATACAGTAGGTTGCAAAGCTTGGCTAGATCTGGCCGTAAGAGATGGGGTCATTTATTGTGGACTATTGAGAACGAGGAATCTATGCATTAGTAGCTTTCCCACGTAGAATTCCCTGCGCATAGAAACAGCAAAATAAGAAAGAAGAGGATGAAAAGAAAAAATAAGATAGCGAAGACGATGTGAAAAAATTGAGAAAATCAAAGTGGGCACGAAAGTTAGAAGTCCTGAAGGTCTATCAATAGCTGAGGTAACATAACAGTGCTCCCCTGTGGTCGCCAGTCCCGTCCATGGCACACGATAGACAGACCCAACCAGCCGAACCCTATTGCCTATCCTATGTCCCCTGAGCGGTTGCAGCTAATTGCGTATTCAGGCCACGTCAGGAGCAGCTTTTCCCTCTGACCAGACCCATGTGTCACTCAGACTCCTCTTCTGATCGTCACGGAGATTCGCAGTGTACATATGTTCTCCAACAATGATCCCCTCATTTTCGGTCTTTATTTCACTCGTCCACGTTATATGTACTGCACGACTGCGTTACGAATTTTGATAATTTCTTGACTCATTTAGAGTACTATGACGAGTTCTAGTGAGGCGGACCATTTTGAGCCGAAGCAAGGATCTTCTCACGGCTTACCAACTCTGTCGTCCGCAAAGGCTGGGCGAGAAGAGACCCCTTACTTCACGCTCCAGTGGCTCTGCACCACGTGAGTACAGGAGTGAAGAGTCCGCTCTCCTACGTTTTGAGGGATATTTCCACTCAGTGCACGACTCTCAAACTGAACAACGCCATCAAAATGATGTCGCTCACATCGCGTGTTGCAGGAAATTTGAATTATGACGCAGAAGGAACGTAAATATACAGAAATACGGAAAGGATTTCCAATTTTTGGACTCCGGAATGGAATACACTTTAAAATAGTTCCATGGAAAGTTAAATAAACACAGAACATGAAAATTGTTACGCAACATGGATATGATGTTAACTTTTAAGACAACCTCTAGGGAAGTTGAGAAAGCTTTCGTGAAGAATGTCCAAAGAAGTTCGTTGGAGCAAAAAAAGAATTTCAGGACCACTGAAGAAAAAATCTCATTTTCGAATGACTACCCCGCACGCCTGAGATGTACAATCTAGCCTAGCAGAGAGAGATAGAATAAGAAGCGTCCAGAGGTCGTAAAGTCGTCAGCGTGAAGTCGTCAATGTGCTTGTCGGGTCTCCTGGAGGGAAGTATTGCATTGAGTCGCCCCCAGCCTCTACCCTCATTCTTAATCTCTAGATTCTACACACGCGTACCTGCACACACGCGTACCTGCACTCACGCGTACC